>OW121706.1:17858763-17935000 GCA_933228785.1 Lasioglossum pauxillum | reverse complement strand
ACCAAATCGGACTCGCGGTCATCGTCGTTCAATCCAGATTCGGCAGACGCGAGACGTTACAGTAGTCTTACAGGAAGACTACTCAATTTCTATATAAATTGAGAAGCACAATGGAGAGTAGAAGTCGCGAAAAACTGTTCTTATTGGAACATGATGAAAATCAGATAATTGGCGCTAAGTTGCCATCGAAACGACAAGTTTTAAGAGTGCTATTTTATAATTTGCGGAAAGTGAAAATGAACCTTCGGTCTAGTGCACACCTTGTTGTTAAAGAAGTGGAAGTGTTGTGGGAAAAGGCCAGAATTCCAGTTCAGTTAAACATTCGCTGCGTCGAGAAATTGGAGTCATACCACAACTGGAAGGTCTTACAAAAGAGTTGTAAACGACGATCCCAGATACAAGATCAACGGGAATAAGAGTTTCTTGATCAATTAGATGATCTTTTCGATATTGCGCATGCTGATGCTTTAGAGGTGATCACGATAGAGGAAGACAAGCAATTTCTTTTGAATTAAAGGAAAAAAGGACGACCAGGATCGATGATTGGAGGAGATCGCAGTCTTTACGATTAGAACAGAGACAAGCGCTTCGTAAAGAAAGAAAAGAATTACATCAAGTTCGAGTGCGAGCAATATCCTGACGCAACGAAAAGTACAATAGCGAAAAATGTGTAAATATAAAATAGAGTTCTTTAGTGTAAGAAAAATCGTACGTCGAGGGTTCGCAGCACAGGCCCCGACCACACAGCTACCACCCTCTCAGGAAAAACCCAGAGGGGTAGCGTCATAAAATACGCTGGCAGCGCGGGTCCTTACAGCCACTTCGGCCTGAGGACCCACTCTTCCCGTGATCGCGAATGGTGCAACATCGCTCTTCCACTGACTGTGGTCAAGTTTGGATTCTCTCTCTAACTTTTGTATTGTTTGTCTGTTCATTTAATAAAACGCATTCTTGGCGAGCGGCTTCACCGTCGATCGGCGTATGATTTGGTGACCCGCTCTGTCCTTCCCATCCTAAAGGCGGATAGTCTTACATTAGAATATAACAAATAGTTCCTTATTACTATTCTGTAGAATATATTCATTCACATATATAGTACAATACAAAATTAAATATCTCTGTTATTTGTGGTTATACGAAAAAATGTTAGAGGAGAAAGTTGCACTGTTCAATATGGTAAATATAATGGCAAAAAAAATTTTTTTTTAAATCAAATTTTCGAAATTTCAAGGTCATCGTTATTTTTTTTTAAATTATGGTCATATAATTTTTCCATATTCTTATTTAGAAAAAAATTACAAATCCAACGATATATAATACTTTATAGTTACGATGAATTTAAAAATTTTCAAAATTTTCAATTTAAATGCGCCACGTGATCCTTTTTTCCGATCGATCTCTAACTTTGCACAAATTTTTTTCTCACCAAAGAGAATCATTCTGGGGGGCGTCGTGCTTTGTATCTCTATAAAAATTTTTCGCCAAGTATAGCTTAGGTCCACCCTAAGGCACACATACACGCTGCCAAAGCGTACACGCTTGCTGATGAAGCCTAACTTACCGGCAACATTGATTGATGCAATGACTGCTGTCACCGCCGAGATGGTATATCGTTGGCACTGCTGTGCTTCTCGACGGTTCAACTTAGGTTCATGGTTCAACTGTAGAACATGTACCCAGTTCCCCTACTAAACGGAGCTCAAACTAATTTCGAGGTCAAAAACGGATCCACACCCTTAATTACTGTTCGATGACAGGTTGACCCAGAACATAGTGTACAGGGTGTAAAAAAAGTAATGGTCATCCGTCCTAGGGGTGAATCTACACCTCTGGATCGGTGGACATTTGTAAGAGAAACTTGCCACAAAATTGTTTATAACACAGAAAATTAGTGTTAAAGTTTTTTTTTGCATCAACGCATTTTACTCATCGAGAAGAGGAAAAGTTTGAAAGGAGCCATGTGTCACAAACAAATAGTTATTGAGATATAAGCTGTTAAAGTTTTTGCAAAATTTGATTGTGTGGAATTATACGTATAGACAAAAGCCTACTACTACAGTCCACACGATCATCTTCTGTCTCATCGACACGGACGTGTGGACTGTAGTAGTAGGCTTTTGTCTATACGTATAATTCCACACAATCAAATTTTGCAAAAACTTTAACAGCTTATATCTCAATAACTATTTATATGTGACACATGGCTCCTTTCAAACTTTTCCTCTTCTCGATGAGTAGAATGCGTTAATGCAAAAAAAACTTTAATACTAATTTTCTGTGTTATAAACAATTTTGCGGCAAGTTTCTCTTACAAATGTCCACCGATCCAGAGGTGTAGATTCACCCCTAGGACGGATGACCATTACTTTTTTTACACCCTGTACATCTTAAAGCTAGCCGCTCTACATTATCGACATTACCGCGTGCTGTCATCATGACGCTCAGTACATACCAACATGGCGACGACCTTATCTGTCAACAACGCTTGAAATCGAATCGCTTTACTCGTGCATAACTTTTGAACCAGTGAACTCCAAGGATTAAAACTTGGATTTTCAGTATTTTCTCGTCAAAATCTATGGGTTTGTATAAAAAAGTGAAACATTTCTGGTTTCCTCAGGTGAAGTTCAGCCAAACGTTTTATTACTTCTATAATAATTGTTCTCGCTGCGGCGTCGCGGTATGTCACCATAGCGAAAAAAATTGAATGAAGTAATATTGGTGTTATAATATTGTTGTGTTAATGCAAATTAATGCATGAAATCCTCCTGATACCTTTACATTTCATTACTTTTGTATCGAGATTTTACAATGTTTCATATAACACATATTTGTCGAATAAATCGCATCTGCTAAAATCGATGGTTTCACTCACCGCGTTAATATTCCATCCATGAATAAAGTTGAAGTAACTTGGAGCTTGTGTCATCAATGTAAGGAAACCCCATCCAATGCTCCAGTGTGCTGCAGTGGTAATCCAAACAGGACGCGATGTCAAGATGGATTTCCATGGTATCGCAACTACCCCTTCCTCAACAGATGTACCAAGATTATCCAAAATATATTTCTTCTCTTCTTCTGTAATTCGAGGATGTTGTTGGGGAGAGTCGTGTACAAGGAATAGCCACAAACCATACCTTTGGAAGAAGTGTCACACAATTTAATATCTAAATTCACGTTCCTGGTAATGCTTGAAACGTTAATACAGTAATGTTTCGTTATATGTGAAATAGAAGTACACGATGTTTGGGAAAAAATTTATCCCCGCTACGATAGCTTCTATGATAAAACTTTTACGTTTTTAATTATTTTTTTACGAAACATTTACCTACATCTTTGTGACACGTTCATAAATAAAATCAGACCCAATGTGACACAATTCGAAACATATTTGTTTGTTCAATTTATGATCCGGTAGAATCACGATTATCCAAGCCGTTCTAAACCTAAGCCCTTCTAAAATTCTTATGCCCCCTATGTAACCTAATTAACATATAACTAATTTTTAATATTCAAAAATTGAATTGTTCACTGAAGAAACTTAACCCTTTGCACTCGAAGCTATTTTAACTCGAAAATTAAACATTTCTTCCGACCTAGAATATTTCCGTTCCATATTATTTTTGAAATTTTATGGATATGAAATTGGTATAATATTTACCTGGTACAATACCTACATGTTTAGTAATTGATTAGATACCGGTATATTTAGTAATGTAAACAATATTTTGAGTAATGTCCAGCAATTTTTAGTGGCGCCTTAGAGTCACCATTCGAGTGCTAAGGGTTAAATGATAGGTTTTACGAAGAAATCACTAGGAAATTGTTGAATTGCCCCCCTGAAGGCGGTAGGATACCCTCAGATTGTACCTAGAAAGGAACTTACTAGATGATGGGTCGAAAAAATGGGTTTGCGCCCCGACGTTTTTTGTCCTTATTTGAGCAAATTTTGGGCTGGGTGAAGGCTCATTCTAAAGAGAAAGGTTAGATGCAGCGCGCTCTGGTCATGATTTTAGCGAGATTATGTTTATATCTAATAATATGAGGGCCCAAAGAAGAGAAAATATCTACAAAAACACCCGCAGATTTCAATGTATTTTTCTCTAAAAGACCTTTTTGACTGATATGATGACCAGAGCGCGCTGCGATGGACCTTCCTTTTTAGAATGAGCCCTCACCCAGCCCAAGATTTGCTGAAATAAGGACAAAAAACGTCAGGGCGCAAACCCATTTTTTCGACCCAAAATCTAGTAAGATTCTAGTTATTTGCTAGTTACTTAAGGTACGGTTATAGTGGATCGGCGAGCATCGATGATAGCGGCGCGGTGAAAACAAACCAACATTCGTGACAATATTTCGACACATAATAAAGAAAAAGTACATATGTATTTTCTTTGTTCCTCGTTACTATCCGTTTTTGTTCACCGCACAGCTCACCTCGCTGCTCCACTATAACCGCATACTGTAAATGCTTGTTCGTTGTGAAAGGGCATGGTAGTTGAGGTCGCAACGATCGAATAGTGAAGCTATTTTTGATTTATGACTGCGTCTAGATATGCGCCGAGCGCGCCGAGCGAGACTTCAATAGAGAGCCGAACATAGAGAAGGACAGAGTGAAATACGGATCGCGTGACCGAAGATCGAGTCAATGGTGTGGTGTTCACACCGATATACCCGAGCCGACATCAATGTTGCCGCCGTGCGGAGCGACTCGGCCGACTCGGCGTTGACAGGCAGTGGAGGGGGTAGGCACGTCGCAACGACCGCATAGTCGATTTTTCACAACGAACGAGCGTTTACTGTACTTAGTCAGGGTCTTACCGCCAAGGCCTTTGGGCCCTCATATTATTAGATATAAACATAATCTCGTTAAAATCATGACCAGAGCGCGCTGCATCTAACCTTCTTCTTTAGAATGAGCCTTTACACAGCCCAAAATTTGCTAAAATAGACAAAAAACGTCGGGGCGCAAACCTATTATTTCGACCCAACAGCTAGTAAGATTCTAGTTCCTTTTTAGTTACAATCTGAGGGTATCCTACCGCCTCAACAATCAAACTGCATCCTTGTGAGACTTGGGCCCCACGTTGAGAAACACTGTTTTACTCGCTATCATTTTCTACATTTGACGCTGTTAGTAAAATGATCAAAGGATAGCAGTCCTTAAGTTTTCACATATATAAAGACATTATTATAATTTAGGACAGATTATTACCAAACTACACCAAGTAAAGATGTAACATAAAAGGCTCCACCCCAACCGAAACTGCTACTGACGGCTGCACACAATGGATAAGTTATGGCAGCACCTACGGAACTACCTAGAAAGCCACGTACTTATGAAAATGTTAATGAAACCTTACGTTATTATTAATTAACTTTCTCTAGTATACGTTTGTTCAATGACTACAATATGTTATGTACAATTTGTAATCTTAATAATTGCAATAATTTTGTTGTGCAAATTAACTTGGCATTCTTTTTATCTGGAAACGTTTGTACGTTACTTAAACGCTTCGTTTTTTGAAAGTAGTTTTTAGAGCGCCGCATGCTTATGACAATACCGTATACAGGGTGAAGCACAAACTATTGCCACCTACAATAAGTCCGAAAGTATGATAATATTATAGTAGAAAAGTTTTTGAAATAAAAGTTGCATCGGACAACACGTGCCGTAGAGTGGCGTTAATCTTTTCTTGCTAGGTGGAGTTGCTTCAGAGATGTCAAGGTCAGCTTTTTTTTTTAAGTAGAATGCTATTGTTTGTTACCTGTTTCCTGATAGCGGTTATTGAGACGAATCCAACGAGGTGCAACGTTAAGGTCCTTAAAGGTCAGTAAAGGTGATTAATGACAAAAAAGGCGAAATAAACTTGCATCTACACAAGGTGTTTAAAGTGATTGGCATTGGTAACAATGCAATGCTGCAATCTTCTTATCAGGGACTGAGTAGTATTTTCTATTACTTCGGCACTTATCGAATCACATGCTAAAACAATTCTCGTTGGGATGTCTTTATAAACAATGTTTTTCAAGAACCCCCACAAGCGAAAATCCAAAGGCGTCAAGTCTGGCGACCTAGCCAATCACGATACATTCACGATCAAATCTTCTCTGTAACTCATTTCTAGCCTTCAGCGAAATACGTGCCCGATACCCATCGTGTTGATTCATACCACATTCTGTTTCTTATATCTAAAGGTAGTTCTTCCAATAACGGACCTAATATTTCTTGAAGGAATATGGTGTACTTCCTACCATCAAGAATTCCTTCGATGAAATAAGGGCCAAAAATTCTGTCCTCAATGATCCTACACCATACAGTCACTGACCAGGGTCGCTGGTGTGCAACTTGCTGAAGCCAACGTGGATTTTCAGTTGACTGTTACGAGCCAAGGTTCAGGTAGCGATGCGGGAACCGAGGGGAGTTTGGATTTAGAGATTTTTGGGTCTAGGTAGGAAGGGTACACGTAGGACTATCCAATGTCTATTTCACCACTGGGTCGCCTCGTCTAGAACATAGGAGTGGACTAGCCGGAGTCTATCTCACCACCGGGTCGCTACTATAAAAGTACACGTAGGACTAGCCGGTGGCTATCTCACCACCGGGTCGCCTCGTGTGTGGAATATGGAAAAGTGGTCTAGCCGATGTCTATTTCATCACCGGGTCGCCACTGTAGGGGTACACGAGGACTAGCCGATGTATATTTCACTACCGGGTCGCCTCGAGGGAACAAGGGAGTGGACTAGCCGATGTCTATTTCATCACCGGGTCGCCACTATATAGGATAGGGTCGTGGTTCCGCTGTCTCGTAACTTATTGATTCGAATAGATACACCTCGAGCTGCGAAGGTGTATCGTCATAGGATACTAGCTACTGGAAAATCGAAAAGGAATATGCCTAATGGAAATGAACTCCGAATGGATTAATACAAATTCTTGATAAGGAATGATGGATACGAATGTTTAGAGTAATGTGTCGCGGTTTCGCGGACTAAACGCTCTCAGTTTTGATCAGAGTTGGGCAAACTGTAATTTCAATTACAATTACAATTACTTACCAAGCAATGGTTTTGCAATATTCGGCTGCATGTTGCCCGTCGGAGAGGCTACTACGCCGGCGTGACTGCAGCGTCAACTGACGGGCAACATGCGACGGGCAACATGCAGCCAAATATTGCAAAACCATTGCTCGGAAACGTAAAAGAAGGATTTTTGAGGCAAACAGTGGCCTAGATTGATCTTTCATCTAGCGATTTTGACTACTAAAAAACCCCGTCTTTTCATTATCGAGAAATCAGAAGTGGAATCCCGCACCCTTGCAATCCTCGCGTACGTGTTAAGAATTTGGTAAGGACTCATCGCTTCGAAGGTTCTGGGGTAAGTGCTGTGGGGTTTTACACAGTCCTCTCACCAAAAGGCACCCTTGCCTTCCCCACTCCGTGGCCAGATCCTCTTGGAACAAAGTCCCAATTCTTTAAGGCACTGTGGCCTTGAGTTGCATACCCTCGGCAAGTTTCACTCGTCACATCCTCATAAACATGACCTTCCCGAACGATAGCTGGATGGCCCAAAGTGCCCACCCGCCATCGTCCGAAGACGGTTCTGTTTATTCTCTACCGTCTCTATTCAGGGCGTCACGTACGCCCAGGTCCTACCATAAATCCTTCCAATCTTAAGGGTCGCCTCGACATCAGCCCTTGACTGTGCTTAAAACACGTTGACGCTAACATACGTATGCATGGTCTAGCGGTGTGTGAGAGTACCCTAGCGGTGTGTGAGTGTTCACGCGCGACCGTCGTCCGTCGTCTGTTTGGAAAGGAATTACAGCTAACAATTACAATTACTTGGGAATTGTTAATTGTAATTGCAATTACTTGGGAATTGTTAATTGTAATTGTAATTGCAATTACTTTGGCTCAACCAGTAAGTGTAATTGCGGACGACAATTACAATTACAGTAATTGTGAAAGAAGTAATTGAAATTACTTAACGCAATTACAGTAATTGTGAAAGAAGTAATTGCAATTACTTAACACAATTACAGTAATTGCAATTACTTAACACAATTACAGTAATTGTAATTGAGTCTAAAATTACTTCAGTGTAATTGTTCTTTTAAACCACTAATTTTTATGTTTTGGACCATTTCACCGTTTTGTTATTGTAATCATAGTCCACTTTTGCACATGTAATTGAAGATGTAATTAATTACTCATGTAATTAATTCCTGCCCAACTCTGGTTTTGATGCACTGAGAAATGCGGGGCGATCTATTACAGAGTGCTCGACAAGGACTTTAACACCCGTTCTTGCTCGGAGTGACTTTCGTCATAGAACGATACGTACTGCGCGTGTTCACTTGAATCAACCTAACTATAATAGGAAGGATCCATGCCCTTATATAGTACCCAAAATCGGGCCTAAGCGATGGTGGAGCCACGTGCTACTTCCGATTATAAATGAATTCTTAGAAATTATATAACATAACTCGAGTCATCGCTTGCAAGAGCCCCTCTATGATCCGATTTTGAGTATGCCCTTTGTTCTTAAATAGGCCCTCTGTTTCGACACATATCTCCGGAAGGGTCAAGAGTTACCAACGGTAGTGTCTGCATACGTAACATGACCAGAAATGTATGTTATGCAAATTAATATTACCGTGATTTTTGAATGTTGCCTCATCAGTAAATAAAGCTGATTAATAAATGAGTTATTTGTCTGAATCTGGAGCTGAGCTCATCGACAGAATTCTACGCAATTCATGAAATCTGTACCACTTAATTCTTGATGAAGAGTGATATGTGGTAAGGGTGATATTTTTATGGCGAAGCAGAACACGAAGAACACTTGTCTAGATTACGCCTGATCCCCTTGCGATTTGACGCGAACTAACACAAGGATCTCGAACCACAGTGGCAAGAATATCAATTTCTGTTTCTTCATAAGTTATTTGTTTTTGCCGGTCCTGTTTTTGATGGGCCAAGGATCCAGTTGTTCTCAATTTATCATACAAATATTCAAATATATGGCGTATAGGATGAGAACGTTGAGAATATCTTTCAGCATATTAATCTCTAGTTCTCACTGAATTTTGCTCGTATTCTCCGTAAATGAAATCATTTCGGTTTGTTCTTCGAAAGAATACATCGTTTACAATCGCTTGTTTCGATGATACTAATCTTACCATTCTTATTATTGATGTCCTGTGATTACGTCCAGAAGTATTTATTTGTCATTGCCAGGATTAGTGTATGTGCTGAAAGATATCTTCAACGTTCTCACCTTACACGTCGTACAATGGAATACATTTGTACAATAAAATGTTACAGTATATGATTCGATAAGTGCCGAAGTGTAAAGAAATACTACTCAATCCGTGTATAAGAAGATTACAGCATTACATTGATACCAATAGCTTTGAACACCTTCTGTAAATGAAAGTTTATCTCGCCTTTTTTGTCATAAATCACCTTTACTGACCTTCAAAGACCTTCGTGTTGCACCTCGTTGGATTCGTCTCAATAGCCGATATCAGAAAACAGGTACCAAAACATAGTTTCCATTTAAAAAAACAAAGGTGACTTTCACATTTCTGAAGCGACACCATATTTCTTACGAGAATGCTAAATGAATGCTAAAAGCACAGACGAGATATAGGAATAAACCTGACACCCAATGCATTTTGGTGTCCGTCGGTATCGGTGCGCTAACGCCCCGTTACCATTCAGTGTCAACACCCAACGTTACCGATAAAACACAATTTTTGGAGCATTTACAGTAAATTCTCTATAAACGCGAAAATCTCTTCACGATAAACGCGAAAGAAATATCCCCTCCAACTTAGCACACAGATCTCGGCTCGGTATATCGGTGTGAACCACTACTGACGCGACGCGGAGAGTCGCAGTCGTCGGCACAGTTCAAACGCCCGTGAGTCATCATAACGTTACATCAACAGTCTATCTTCTTTATTTTCCATGATACTGTTATGGGACTTTCACTACCTTATTTCTGGCATTTTTCTGATTAAAATGATATCAAACACGATCTAATTTGAACTGAATTTAGTGGTTTAATTGACAATGAAAGTTTCGGGCGCAAGGAAGGATAGCGCATGTGAAAGAAAGAGACGCAGAGTCGCAGCGCGTCGGCACAGTTCAAAGGCCCGTGAGACATCATAACGTTACACCAACAGTCTATCTTCCTTATTTTCCATGATACTGTTATGGGACATTCACTACCTTATTTCTGGCATTTTTCTGATTAAAATGATACCAAACACGACCTAATTTGAATTGAATTTAGTGGTTTAATTGACGGTATATACATATGAAGTAACTTTAGAACATAAGAGTACAGTGGTCGTGCGTCGTCCGGTTTCCCGGCAGTAACGTTCGATTTAGCAAATATAAAGACGTGATGAACTATGACCGATCATGTCGCAAAACCGAACACCGTGTCAAGTCACGCGCGTCGCTCGCTCCATTACAATTTTTTGATAAGAAACAAAATTAAATAAATCTTAAATAAATCTTAAGTATATTACTTAAAACAGTTCAAAAACTACAAAAAGTGTGTCTTTTCCTGACGGATGTAAACGCTTCAATTCGATAGTTTTCCTTCGATGGTATTTTAACTGTAGTGGTTTAAATGACGATGAACGTTTCGGGCGCAAGGAAGGATAGCGCGTATAGAAAAGAAAGAGACGCGGAGAGTCGGAGTCGCCGGCACAATTCAAAGGCCCGTGCGTGGTCTCGCTTTACACGCGCTGTCCTTCTCTACGTTCGGCTCGGCCTTTGAAGCTCGAAAAACGTAGGACCACGATCGAAAAATGCGAAGAAATCCCCCCGAGGCGTTCGCGTTTATAGAGAATTTACTGTACCTATTGTACGTAGTATCATTAATAACCATTTAAAAATTAATGAAATCGGCGGGCCAGAAACCGAAGAGTTTAAAACTGTTTTAATAACGTCGCTAACAAAAAGATTTGCTTTAGATTGCCGTACTGAAACTGTTCATCGTTTCGCTTCGTTTATGGATCCGAGAACAAAATTAATGACATTTGAAACTAATGAGATAAAAGATCTAATTTCAACTTCCATTAGTAACGCAATAGAAAATATTAACACACCTGAACAAACAGAGAATATGAATAGCACAGTACTTGATTTTATATTTCAAACAGAATGCAACAGCGATAGTAATTCAGAATTACAAACATATCTTCGTGAAAATCAGATAAACCACAACCTATGTCCTTCAGAATGGTGGAAAATAAATGAAAAAAAGTACCCTAGGTTAGCAAAACTTGCAAGATTGTATTTATGTATTCCCGCGACTTCTGCGAGCTCAGAACGCGTATTCTCTACAGCGGAAAATGTTATTAATTGTAAACGCAGTTCATTATTGCCTGAAAATGTAAATATATTAGTATATTTTTACAAAAATAAAAACATTTGAATTTTATAGAATTAATCGTTTTACTCTTGTTATTTCATACAAAAATATAAATTACCTAAATTATTGTAGATTGTAGATAATCACAGTCTAACAGCCAAAAATTATTTCGATTCCCAGTATGCGATTCTTATAGTTTTTCGAGCTGATTCCGAATGTGTCCTTCATTTTACTCCTATACGTACAGTTTTTGAGAAAATTGAGTTGAAAAAAAGACATATTTTTCAACTTTGAACAAATATTGTGATATTATTATAAAAGATATTGAATTATTCTTTACAGCAAAAGATTCTGTAGACTTTCCCGAAGTAATATCTGATACAGTAATATCAAATATTAAAACATTATGATTGTTTAAACATGTTTAAACAACCATAATGTATTAATATTTGATGTACATTATGGTTGGTTAAACATATTTAAACTATCATAATGTTTTAATATTTGATGTTACTGTATTCGGGATAGTCTACAGAATTTTTTGCTGTAAAGAATAATTCAATATCCTTTATAATAACATCATAATATTTGTTCCAAGTTGAAAAATGTTTTTCCTTTTAAACTCAATTTTTTCAAAAACTGTACGTCCAGGATAAAAATTAAGGACAAATTCAGAATCAGCGTGAAAAAGTCTATAAGAATTGCATAGTGAGAATCAAATTAAAAAAAAAGTTGAAATTTGTTGGATCGTGTAACCAGATAATATGAATAGAACAATCGAGTAAAATATATTGGGATATTCTCCACTTATTCAATGCTCTCTCTTCTTGGTTACCTGGCGGATCAAGGAGGATTCGAGTAATATTCATATTATTTCGAGACAGAACCGACAAGAACTGAAACGGTTCAGAAAATAACTGTTTCAAACTGTTATATAATATATCGGTTCTGATTGAAACAATTATGAAGAACCGAAACGATGTTGTAGCTGTTACGGTTCTGTCAGTCTGTATTCCGTATTGTGTTCGATCTTATATACATATTTATTATTTAAATAGTTATTTATTGTTATTTGTAATTTAAATAATTTTTAAATAAATAAATTTTTAAATGAATGAATACAGAAATAAATTATAAAAATTTGTTTATTCAAAATGTAAACAATTATTTCAACAATAAATTATTAATGAAATAATAATTCAAATAGTGAATATAGAAACAAATTATAAAAATCCATTTAGTTAAACAATTATTTTAACAATAATTATTATTGAAAGAATAATTCCAATAAGGAATATACAAACAAATTATAAAAATGTATTTGTTTAAACAATTATTTTAACAATAAATTATTATTGAAAGAATAATTCAAATAAGGAATATACAAACAAATTATAAAAATGTATTTGTTTAAACAATTATTATAACAATAAATATTATTGAAATAATTCAAATAGTGAATATATAAACAAATTATAAAAATTTGTTTGTTTAAAAATTGTTTAAACTATAAAGAACAATAAATAAATACTTAAATAATAAATATATAAGGCCGTACACAATGCAGAATACAGAATGACAGAACCGAAGTCCAGAATTGAATAATAACATTTATAGAATCGAAATAAGCTAGAGATAAGCCAGAACCGATATTTTCTTTAGTAATAATTATAACATCATTTCGGTTGTTGATAACTGTTTCGAGAACCAGAACCGATATCGTAACAGTTTTCAATCCCTGGAACCGAGTACTCGGGTAGTCGACTATTTCATGAGATACCCGGGTAGCCGACTATGTCGTGAGATACCCGGGTAGCCGACTATCTCATAAGATACCCGGGTACTCGGGTAATTTTCGTTTACCCGGGTATCTCATGGCTTACCCGAGTATCCGGGTATCTCATAAGTCACAGCTCTAATCCAAAGTATGCGTTGCACGTATTGCTGGGAGATGACAAGAAGGTCCCTGAGGGCGTGTAGAGGCAAAAAGGGTCTCCAGTTGGCGCCGCCTACCCCCACCACTGACGCTCGCGTACTCGCCGCGTCACCACGCCCTTTCGGCTGCTACGTCACACGACGTATAGTAGCAGGATTCCCGTATTTACGGAGGGCTACGGGAGAGAGACAAAGCGGGAGAGAGAGAGAGAGCGGGAGAGAGAGAGAGAGAAAGAGCGGTGAAACCGCGAGGCGCAGCGGGGGTTGGCGAGCGGAGCCCCCTAGTGTGACATAGCAGCCGAAAGGGCGTGGTCATGCGGCGAGTACGCGAGCGTCAGTGGTGGGGGTAGGCGGCGCCAGCTGGAGACCTTTTATGCCTCTACACGCCCTCAGGGACCATCTTGTCATCTCCCAGCAATAAAAGTTTTGTATACAGTAATTGCATGGTGTGAAGGGATACATTATGTAGTGTATTTATTTTTTTTACAGGTGGACGCGTAAAGGACATATGAAGGTCAACTTCATTTTTTTAAATGGAGTGAGGTATTTTTTAATACATCAATCGATGCAGCTGGACATTCGTTATAAAAAAGCACTAACCTATGTATGTCGAAAAGTTAGTAGTTCAGAAGATATTTCAATTTAAATAACTCTAAATTACCATTACTGTCGTACTAATTGTAAGACGTTAGTGTTTACTTACTTGTGTAACATCTTAGCACGACAGTAATGCTATTGTAGAGTTATTTAAATTGAAATATCTCCTGAACTACTAGCTTTTACATCGTTAGTACTTTTTTATAACGAATATCTAGCTGCATCGATTGATGTATTAAAAAATACATCATTCCATTAAAAAAAATGAAGTTGACATTCACATGTCCTTTACGCGTCCACCTGTAAAAAAAATAAATATACTACATAATGTACCCCTTCAGACCATGCAACTTCTGTATACAAAACTTTTTCGAGCAACGCATACTTTGGAAGTTATTATAGGTGTGCAAGTTGCGTGGACCACCCTGTATGTACATTGCAACAATTATCATGCCGTGATAGTTTACATCTTCCTGAATATTTTGTGTCGTAATATTCAAGTTGTGTATATTCACGTCAAATAATTACGTTGTTATGTTAACATTTGTTATTAATAAAAATGTAAAAAACAGAAAATTTTAAAAGCGTACATGTGATCTTTATATCATAATACTTGGTTGAACTTTTAGATTTAAATACGTATCCAGATATTCATTAAAAAATCTACAAATAAAAAAATTTGAAAACATTTAGCAATTTTATATTTGTAAACAATTTAAAAAATAAAAAATAATTGTTGAACAACTCAACGAATATTCAGATGATCGTTTATGAAAATTATTTACGATTAAAAATTCTATACTTTAAATTAAGAAGCAATATTCCTCTGAATTTCAACAACTTCAGAAAGCAAAGAGAAAACCGCTCGAACGCTTTCGATGCCGAGCATCGACGATTATTATATGAACATAATGCGGCAACATTGCACTTTTAAAGCTGACAACGCTGTAAAATCTAGCATCCCAGACACACACCTATCGTGTTGTAACGTCATGTAGTTCACTAGTTGACCGTTGCATTTCGATAGAGTCCGCTGTCGTACTATGGCATTTTCTACCGAGTCGGTAATTCAGAACCGTAGGCAGAAAAATGCATTGTATGTGATTATATGCAATGTCTGTACGTATCTTAAGTCTATGACACTGTTGAGTAAACATGGTAAACTATTATTTCAGCATTTTCTCACTAGAGTGCTAATTCTCCTTTACAAGATATACGGTAGTGCCATAATAGGCGAATATACCATATTTGGGCACTTTACCCTAATCATAATTTTTCAAAGTGTTCTAAACATACGATAAAAAAGATCAATCGAAGATTCATTAGAGGGTATATTTTTGTTGAAAGAATAGATATTAAAAATTGTCAAAGTTTTTACTCGTCTTACCCAAATAAGAGCTGACGAATCTGCTTCTCTCGTTCGGAGGGATCCATTTAGCCGTCATATCGTGCATCGAAGGCCATACGACACCCTAAATAAACAAATCTTCTGTAAACATTGCCCGCAATGTTTCTCCCTTCCTTAGTCTGTTCGATAAATTCGATCTTTTTATATACAGGGTGGCCCACATAACTCTGAACAGCTCAATATCTCCGTTACTTTTCGTTGTACAAAAAAACTTCGTAGGACAAAGTTACACTGTTTGAAGGGCCACATATAACGGTGTAAGGGAAAAAAAATTTTAAGGTCATTTTTATGAGATTTCAAGGTTATCGATGTTTTTTTAAATGGAATGAGGTATTTTTTAATACATCAATCGATGCAGCTGGACATTCTTTATAAAAAAGTACTAACCTATGTATGTCGAAAAGTTAGTAGTTCAGGAGATATTTCAATTTAAATAACTTCAAAATACCATTACTGTCGTACTAAGTAAGACGTTACACAAGTAAGTAAACACTAACGTCTTAGTACGACAGTAATGGTATTTTGGAGTTATTTAAATTGAAATATCTCCTGAACTACTAACTTTTCGACATACATAGGTTAGTACTTTTTTATAAAGAATGTCCAGCTGCATCGAATGATGTATTAAAAAATACCTCATTCCATTTAAAAAAACATCGATAACCTTGAAATCTGATAAAAATGACCTTGACATTTTTTTTCCCTTACACCTTTATATGTGGCCCTTCAAACAGTGTAACTTTGTCCTACGAAGTTTTTTTGTACAACGAAAAGTAACGGAGATATTGAGCTGTTCAGAGTTATGTGGGCCACCCTGTATAAGATAAAGCTGGTTCTTTTGTAAGCAACATTTGCGAATGAATATTAATTATTATCGATATGTTTGACCGCGTTATCTTTATCGAGTCGGTAGCCAGAAACAGATGGCAGGTGATTCTGATTACATTAGTGTTTGATTTGTTCTTAATTGTGTTGACTCACTGCAGCTAGACCCTGAAGAACCCGTAGAAAAATGAGCGCGTACAAGTGATAGTGTGTCATAAACGGAATTAGAAAACCGAGAACCGCCGTTAGGAAATTTCCTAGGCCGAATACAAGTTTGGTTCCGTAACGTCTTGCTAAAAGCCCGCCAGGAAGTTGCGTTAACCAGTGCAACCAATAATAAGCTCCAAGCGCCAGACCTTGCTCGTACTCGTCCCAATTGAAGCGACCATCGTACTGGAAACAATAACATAAATAATCTGTACAGACTCCGAAAGTGTAATTTGTTGTTTGAAAAATCACGAAAACGGAGAACCGATAATCTAAAATTATATCTTATTTAATTTCGCTTGCACTCTACGACAATACTATACAGGGTGTACAACATAAAGTGTTACAAGCTGTTTTCTCGGAATCTAATGAAGATAACTTAATTTTTTTTCTTAAAAAGAAAAAAAATGTTCTATTATTTTTTAACGTTGAAAATAGTGGTTTTAACTTACAGTCCCGCTCATGGAAGTATGGACACTTCGTTAACAAGTTAAAATAATCATTCACGACTTGAATACATAAAATATCTTTATATTGTCGTCCTTCATTAACCAAATGAAGTCAGTAATAGTCTACTTTCTTAAGTAACACATATAAATATAGTAATATACATAAACTTTTGTACACGTTATATAGAAAAAAGTGCTCCAAACCCAGGTCTGGACACTGTTACAAGGGATTCCATGAACATCACCGACACAGGTTTCACCGACTCCAGATTTGACCGACAATATCTTTGCTGACAACGTCTTCAACCATTACGTCTTTGACCAAAATTACTTTAATCGACGACATTACAACCCTTAGACCATATACAGTGGGTAACAAAAGTATTCGAACGCCCCTTAAAATTAAACGACCTGATTTTTTATAATCAATTAGAAGCATTGGTTTATGAAATGATATGCAAAAAAGATTTTCCAAAAAATTATAATTTACAAGGTAAAATGCAAAAATATTCATATACTTCATTGTAAACGATTTATTGCCGAAAAACGTGAAAATCTGCAATTTTTACCATCTTTAAACGTTCGTAGTTCCTTGCAACGTCTACCGATTTTGATGAAATTTTCAGAATATGTTTAATTGACATAGATCTACAAAACGTATTTTTTAAATTTTCATTATAGGCCCACATAAAAAAGTTAAAAATTCAACTTTTAGTATTTTTTCAACAATTCCGATCAATTGCAATTTTTGAAAAAATTTCTTTTCACATCCTTTAGTAAACTAATTGCTCTAGCTTCCCAAAAAAATTCAAATCGTATATATAAAATATCTTCACCCGACATGAGCTGCCGCCAGTGACGCTTACCGCTACGACGGGCGTTCGCCGCGGCATATCCCGTGGAACGCCTATTCTAGCGGTAAGCGCCACTGGCGGCAGCTCATGTCGGGCAAAGATATTTTGCTTTCTTGTTCGGTAAAAACGTCGACGTTCCTAACTTAAAAGCGTGGTTTCTCAAGATAAAAGTCTTCACTATCGCGTGGTATAGTTCGATTTTCTGCTGGACCCTTATTTTTTGAGATAATTTGAAAAATATCGTCAAAAATTTGTGCAAAAGTGGTGTCTCTCCGTATTTAATGATCGTTTAAACATGTTTAAACAATCATAATGTTTTAATATTTGATATCACTGTATTCGGGAAAGTCTAAGGAATCTTTTGCTGTAAAGATCAATTCAATATCTTTTATAATAACATCACAATATTTGTTCAAAGTTGAAAAATACGTCATTTTTTCAAACTCAAATTTCTCAAAAACTGTGCGCCTAGGAGAAAAATTAAGGACAGAAATCAGCGCGAAAAACTCTATAAGAATTTCATAGTGAGAATCGAAATCCCCCAAAAAAGTTGAAATTTGTTGTACCGTGTTATTTAGAACAAGGGTTTCCTCTCAGATTTTGATCACCTTGAAATATTACCGCCGTTCGATTTTAGTTTTCGAGATATTCGCAAAAAACTATCGCTAATACAGTATTGAATTTTTCGTATTCATGCACGCCCCGCGGAGATGAGAGAGAAAACACGGTCTCACTGTGGTCATGCATATATAGGGTGAGCTTTCAATTTTGAAAAACTACTCCTGGATTTTCGTATGCGTGGTCGGGCCGGCTGTCAGGGGGGTGGAGAGGGTCGGCCATCAGGTCGGCCCGACCACGCATACGAAAATCCAGAAGTAGTCTTTCAAAATTAGAAGCTTACCCTATATATGTGTGACCAAAATGAAACCCTGTTTTCTCTCTCATATACAGCGTGTTTAGAAACAAAAAGTAAACAAAGGACACGCCGGGACAAGCTTACGTTGCCACGCATCGTGCAAGAATATGGAAATTCAATACAGTATTCGTAATAGTTTTTTGCGAATATCTCGAAAATTGAAATCGAGCGGCCGTAACGTGTATAGGAAAAAGTTGTTCAGAATGATGACCTTGATAACATATTTCAAGATGATCTAAATCTGAGAGGAAACCCTTGTTCTAAATAATTACCGTTTATTTTTATTCCAATTTATGAATTTACATTATCCACGAATTAAACTATATGTGTACAACTTTTTTTCATATTGTCAATAGTTGTGACGTCATTAGTGCGCCTATTGTGCGTCTTCCGCCAGGGCAACTGCACACGGAGGGCCTGGTTGCGAGAGCGTGCCGAAGGCACGCCAGCTAGTACCTTAATAAAACATATAGAATAAATATTTGCATCTCAAATATACTTTATATATTGATTATTTCATCATAAAATGCCAAATTCTTTGAAATTCTTCTGTACCCCGCCCCCCCCTCGGCCATAAGCCAAGCGTAGGCACTGTCGATGAGCATAGTAGTAGTAGTAGTAGTAGTCGTGTTTATTGCCGGGGAGGGGCGGTTCGGCCGCCCCTCGCTTCCTTAGGGCACACCGGTTTTTAAACACCAGTTTCACAATTGGCGCTGCCGGCACTCGGCCCTTTAGCGGGTTGCAATTTTCCTCGTTTTTCAGCCGTCCCCTCTGTTTTATTCGGCCCGGGCCATTTTCAGAGTCGTCGCCTTACTAGACGGGTCGGTCGTCATTGATGAGCGGGCCATGCTACCTAATTTTTTGAGTTTTTGAGCTGTTTTACGGCTCGGTGTGAACGTCGGGCCCCCTCACCTTCAGACCTGCAGGGTGTCTCGCCTGCCCTTTTAGACTCCCCCCCCCCCCTTCACCATATTTTCATGTCGAATGTGTCAAGTTTTGAACCCGTCCCTACACTGTTTCCGGATAGTCCAGAAACTTACCCACACCCTCCCCTAGGGCTATTCCACACCCTCTAGGGCTAATCCCTCCCCGCCTATGCTGTGAGTCTATTGGGAGTACAAATGCAAGGGACCGCGTATTGTTTTTGACCATTGGGAAGAAGTTACTGCTACTTCGGATCCAATCCGACTTCATCGAAATCTCGGCTGGGCCGAGATATCAATTCCATTCGGTCTTCACCTGCTGACCTACTTCGCGATGGGGTTGAGAAGGAAGGGTTCACCAACTTCACCGAAATCTGTCTCCTTAGAGATTTGATATCAGGTTCATCGGGATCTTCCTTCTTGGGTGGGCTTGACACATCCTAGAAAATATGGCTGATTGTTCGGATGGGACCACCATCCTCGGTTCTGGTCGGTGTTCAGCAATTAGCTCCGTCCACCCGGCTTTTTCCCTTAAAGGTTTTTAAGTGATGTTCCGTTTGCGTTTTTTTTTTTTTTTTTTTTTTTTGATTCCGTTTTTTTTTTTGGTAGGGTCCATGCCCAGTTTCCAGTTTCCAGTTTCCTCAGTAGTGCCATTTGTTCGCTGACCACCCCCTTCCTTGCTCTTGTCCCCCAAACAGAGGAGATAGAGCCGGCGGGTACCTTTATGAGGCGGGATGGCCAACTTGGGCTCCCAATAGTTTACCGATTCCCTGGATAAAGGGGAAATTCGTTGCCATTGGTTGCCCCATGACCCCGACAGTAGGCACTGAGTCCGTAGCAGGAGAAAAAACCACACCTTGGAAATTTATGCCACCCCGGGAATCGAACCCTGGCCTTCCTGCTACGAATCAGACACTCTACCACCTGAGCCACTGACCCGCCTTGTCGATGAGCATAGCTCATACATCTTTGGAAAATGTGACGTCACAAATTACTTAATCTTTTCCTCAAGGAAAAATATCTGTGCCGTGGCTATAGGTTGATATGGTCTAAGGCAGGGATGGGCACGGGTGGGGCCCCTCAAACGCCTGCTTCTACCACCAACCTCTCTTCCATGCAATACACGCCTTCGTCGCACAGGATGCTCCTCGCTTCCTCGCACAGGATGCTCCTCGCTTCCTCGCACAGGATGCTCCTCGCTTCCTCGCACAGGATGCTCCTCGCTTCCTCGCGGCCGCGATGCGCGAAGCCTTCGCGAGACGTGCACACTGCTCGCTACGGGCGAAGCGCGTTCTTTCTCCATGGTAACGGTGGATGCTGGTGGGAGGTAGTGGGCGCTGTAGTGTAGACGGTCTTGCCCAGTGGTGCCAGATGGGCACCAAACGGTGCCCAAATTCTCGAAAATACCCCCTCCTTTCCCCTTCCACTATCCTATTTCAGCACCATGCGCACACTCCAACGTCCCCCACTAAGACCGTAGACTACGGTGCCCGCAGTGTCGCCAGGTCGAGAAAATCGAGGGGAATTAGGTAGCCCCTCTCTGATGACCAGTCCAGTCTACAGCACGGTCACCGTGGTCTACGATCTTAGTGGGGGGCGTTGGAGTGTGCGTATGGTGCTGGAATCGGATAGTGGAAGGGGAAAAAGAGGGGAATGTGTGAGCTCCGTTTGGAGCTCAACTGGCGACACTGGATGCCCGTGCCGTAGACTGGTCTGGTCATCAGAGAGGGAGTACGTCATCTCACCGTGATTCCCCTAATCTGGTAGCACTGGTCTTGCCTTAATTGAGGCAAAAATGCACATCCCTGGTCTAAGGCAAGCCTGGGCGACGCTGGCTCGCGGAACAGAGAGGGAGATGTGGTTACTCCTCTCCTTCTCTTGCTCGGTAAGACAGTCCCCACCACGTCCACTCCGACAGAGGAGTAGCAGCAACATCTGTTCCGCGAGCCAGCGTTGCCCAGGCCTGCTCTAAGGCCTAAGGTATTATCCGATATTAACCTTCGCAAGATAATGTGGGGTCTCAGAAACCCCAGCTTCAGATTTTTAAAAAGAATTTTTATATGAATAAATTTAAATCTGTTTGTTTACTTTTTATCCTGTGTTATTCTTTATCCCGAATTCATTAAAAACGAGGTTATTTATGAAATTCGTTTGTACGGGTCTAAGAATAAGAAACTCATACTACATATTTATGTATGTGTTATTAGACCTTACCTTGCGAGGGTTAACATCGTTTGACAACAACGTTAACCGACTGAATCTAACTTTTTATAGTGTAATAATTATATTTTTATACAAAAGTAAATGTGTCATTGCAGAGTACTTAAAGAAAAATATGTCAGCACCATCTTTAGAAACGATGTTACTATAATTTTTGTGCCAATTACTCTTCTTATTTTTTCTCTTAATTTTCAAGTGTCCATACTTCCATGAGCAGTAGTGTATATATGCTACCGAATACATGCTACAGTTAAAGTTAAATAATTGTAGAAATGTGGAATCCCAACATCCATATATTTTTATGTTTCAATACGGAATCAGATTGCATTTCGATTAGTTCCAGTTGTAAATTGTCATCAACAGTTTCAACGTTTTTAGTTGGGCTACAAACTATGTACTTGTTGATGTGCCACACGTGGCACGTGGGCCGCGTGTTTGACATGCCTGGTGTAAACTTGATAGCGAAGTACATATACAGGGTGTTTCGTCTAAAACAGGACACCTAAATATCTCTACAGGTTATTGGGATGCAAAGATATTTGTTACGTAATGTGCATGGTCTCAATGGACCAAATCTCTGGCACGAATATTTTTTCCAAGCGTTATTTTTTTCGGAGATATCAAGGTTGTTGATGTTTTTTGATACATAACTACATGTTTATTTTATTGCACCGGGTAACTGATCGAAAAATACATTCAGATATGTATAGTAACATGACCTTGAGCTTGATCTGAAGGTAAAACTTTAATTTTCGAAGATCAAGGTCGTTTCAAGGTCATGTATTTTTCGATGAGTTACCCGATGCAATAAAATGAAACTGTAATTATGCATAAAAAAACATCGGTGACCTTCATAACTCCGAAAAAAATAACCTTCGGAAAAAAATATTCGTGCCAGATATTTGGTGCATTGACACCATGCACATTACGTAACAAATATTTTTTGCATCACAATAACCTGAAGAGATATTTAGGTGTCCTGTTTTAGACGAAACACCTTGTATATTTCACAGTTCCACTACTGTAATCGAGTAATATGTTAGTAAAAATAGCATGTAATATGTGCTTTGAATTCGTCTCGATGTCCTCTAAATATGGTAAAAGAAAAAGAATATGTTCCCATTGGTAAAACCCAAGGTGACCGCATTTCGCCATGAAAACAAACTGTTTCCGAATTTTTTTACTGATATCTATTATGCACTTCATACCCAGCAACTTTGGTGTAAACTTTTTTTTTGTCCGATGGCTGCACATGGGTGGAAAATCATGCGTCGCGTTAGACGGAACACCCTGTATATGTAAATAGTATAATGACATTGTGTTTGTAGGAATCCCCTCGTATGTATGTCTCGTTGGTAATCAGGAAGCTAACTTTGACGCTGGAAAAGCCATAAAAATGTCACCTCAAAGTAACAGAATCTCTCATAACGATTTAATTAGGGAGCTTAAGATAAGGAACCAAAGATACTGCAATGAAAAATAATCTACAGATCCATCTGCCAAATTATTCAAAATAAGGAATGATATTCATAATAGTCATACTGCGGATCTTTATGCATTTACAGCAATATTGAGTAAATGTAATTCGAAAATGTTGGAAAATTTTGAAAATTGAAGATGTCAATATATGATTTCTCCTCTATTAAAATCATTAAGGGAAGAAATAACATTCAATTTAGATTTTGTTTCTTGCAATCAATGGAGACAATTTTTTATTTCGCATAAAGATCCGCAGTCTAATAATAATAGATGCCATGATCTTACCCATAACACCGAGACCAACTTGTTACTACGCGATTTACTCACAAATATTAAACAGCTTTATGAAATTATAAAAATTCCTCAAATTCTTTGTAACTCTTTCGATTCAATTCTATCCATACAGTCAGTCTCATAATTAATGGCACACACTTTAAATCAGAATAACTTTTTCATAAATGAATCATACGACCTCAGTTTATCTGCTAAGCTAGATGGAGTAATTCACTAGACGATATAATAATGAAAATTTTTGAAAAATTGTGTTCACGCTGAATTACAAGAGAAGATAGTAGAAGTTTCTATCTACAACATTTTTATTCCAGTTTGTAACAAAAATTAAAAAATGGAGTTTGTAGATTCATATAAGTTGTGTACATGCTGAAAATGTCATCGAAATTAGTCAATTGGTTTAGGAGTTATAAATAATTGGAAATTATGAAAATTTCTAATAACAGGATAAAATGACAAAAATATATAAAAACTACAATTTTTATCATTTTTAAACGTTTATGAATCATACACCATTTAAGGATGTTCTGGAGGTATATAAAAACGCAACAAAATTTTTGAAAATTTGACAAGATATAATTCTTACTAAATTGATGCAATTACCAAAGTTTGGGTTCGATTCACTGCACCGTTTAAGAATTATAGCAACTTAAAGTTTGCACATTTTAACACGTCTTCTTATGGAGAATTCATAAAATTCCACTTCAAACCCTATTTAAACCTTGAAAAAACGCAACTAGAAACTCCAGTTTTTTTTATATGTAGTAAAAATTAGGTAATTAATTATGTTCAAAATTTATTAGGATTCACTAAACAGTTACAGAGCAAAAAAATTATAAACTGTTACAAAACGTCAAATTTATCTTGTTGTCTCTCACTAGCATGGAAACGTGACAAGTGTAGACCACTGAATATAGCTACAGAGGGTACAGTATTCGCAAAAGTTTAATGCAAAATATACTCATGAATGGCTTTCATTGCCATGTATTGATGGATTTCGAATTTCTTGTATTTTTGTCTCCCATTGTACCTCCAGTACATCCTTAATCGATTTCGATGAAATTTGCAGCATGTGCATAATTCATATCGATCTACAAATCACATTTTTAAATTCTCGTTAGAAGCACAAATAGAAAAGTTGTAAAATGCAACTTCTTCAATCTTTTCTAATTAAGACTAAACGGATATTTTCCAAAATTTTAATTACAGATCGTCAAGTAAACGAATCCATCTAGCTCGGCAGAAAAACTGAAATCGCTTAGTCAATTTACAGAAAATGTTGTTCTCAGTTAACACTAAACTTACCACGAGGAGTCAAATGATCCATTTTAGATTTTTTATTTTACAATTATTGAGATTCAAAGGTGTTTTCATGAGAATTGATTGAATACATCTTTTGCCTCCAGTATATATTATAGTAAAAATCGCATAAAATATAAATAAATTTAATCTTGTTATTTTCATATACCATACAAATTTGTCACTTCCCAGATAACACACGACGTCTTAAAGACGTCCATTTTACGACTATTTTAGGTCTGAAAGTCTTACATCATAAAAAGACGTCTTCAAGACCATAAACAGTGTGGTTTTTATATACCCATAATCTAGTAGTAAATATTAGCATTGGTTGCTCGAGTTAGTGATTTTGCTTCAATTTCAGTTTCCATTTCAATGTGTCAGATTCAACTTCAATATCAATTTTTCAATTTCAACTCTTCAATTTCAATTTCTCAACTTCAATTTCAACTCTTCAATTTCAATTTTTCAATTTAAACTCTTCAATTTCAATTTTTCAACTTCAATTTCAATTTTTCAACTTCAATTTCAACTTTAATTTCAATTTTTCAGTTTGCACTCTTCAATTTTAACTTCAATTTCAATTTGAACTTAAATTTCAATGTCAACTCTTCAATTTCATTTTTCAACTTCAATTTCAACTTTAATGTCAATTTTTCAATTTGAACTCTTCAATTTCTACTTCAATTTCAATGTCAACTCTTCAATTTAATTTTTCAATCACAATTTCAACTTTAATTTCAAATTTTCATTTTAAACTCTTCAATTTCAATTTTTCAACTTCAATTTCAACTTTAATATCAATTTTTCAATTTAAACTCTTCAATTTCAACTTTTATATCAATTTTTCAATTTAAACTCTTCTATTTCAACTTCAATTTCAGCTTTAATTTGAATGTTTAAATTGGAACTTCAATTTCAATTTCATCTTCACTTTCAGTTACATTTTTTATTGTAATTGTAATTTTTATTATTTTATTTAGTTGCAATTGTTATTGTTATTACACTTTTTATGTCAATTCCACATGCTATCTTCTAATAAAGCCATTTTTTTGGTTTAACTTTGAATTTGTTTTTGTCGAAATCTATTTTTACTCCTCCCTTCTTTTAATTTCACTAACATTTATGGACCTTTTAGACTTCTTAGGGGCGTCTTAAAGACCTCCCAATGTCCTACGAACGTCTCCTGAACGTCTATTAGACGTCAAACAGGCGTCTTAAAGACGCCTTTAAGACGTACCGGTTTCCAGCACAAGACATTCGGAAGACGTACGTAAGACATTCGGGACGTCTTTAAGACGTCTGAATGTCCAACTTGAGACGTCTTTGTGCTACATATCTGGGTTTGGATGGTCAGTAGGTTTAGTGTTATAGTGTTGTGACATCGATTATGAGACTGCCCGTATATTAACATTTATCTTTAGAAGGAACCATTACCATTTCAACCAATCTCGGTAATTGTTTAAATAAGAAAATAAATATTGCATCTATTCATTTCTCAAAGCTGTAGGTTTTTATTATAAAATAGAATTGTTGGCCATATAACATATAGACTTGAAATACTATAATTAGTAGATAGCGGATTTTTACGCAAAATAAAAATTGTTCACCCTGAATTATTTTCTTTCTTAATATATATAATTGATAGAAAATAATACAAAATATTTTCAAATTCTTCTAATGTTTTTACAGTCTCAAATGACAGCTATTTTTGTCATAAATGCATCAAATCCTTTATATAAAATATTCATGCTACCCATATAAATAAACACTACGTAAAAATAAAAATATTGAACTGAAATATTTCAAATTAATTCGACGAGTAAAAACTGGGTTTGAAGAAAATACTGTTTTACGCACGGGTTGTTCGTAAGGCCCTTGAATCTTTTTCTGGAACTGACGAGTTGGTAATGCGATAGTATATCTGCAGCTTGACAGATTCAAGCTTGTAAATTACAACATGGGAAAATACGATGTTACTCTGTGCACACTGTTACGCAGTAGATTTACTGTGCATTTCTTTATAACCGCAGAACAGTATTCGATTATTATTCTTATATGTAACAGTACTAACATGTAGAACTTTCCGACGTTGAAATGGGTCATACTATTTAATTATCCTTTATCTTTTCATAATGTACAGGATGTACAAAAATTATGTGTAAAGATCTGTTTGAAAAATTACGTGCAAAATTGTTCTCGGCCTATTTTTTCAGAGTCAAATGTTTTATTGTTGCATCGTAATCAATTCATTGAGAGGATATGAAGTCTCGAGTAAACCGTTCCACAGTGGGCGAAAACCGGATGAAATTGACAAAATTCGATAACTCAGTGAAATCTGCAGTAAATTTTTAGAAAGTTGTTATCTCTAGGTTGTTTTGGACGTAGATTTCAAATTTTTAATCAAAATGATCAAATTCAAAATGGTCAATTCAATATGGCGGACCGAAAAATCAAAACTGAATGGATTTTTTTGAAAATTGATATACAGGGTGATCCGCGCAACTTGCACACCTATAATAACTTCGAAAGTATGCGTTGTACGAAAAAGTTTTGTATACACAAGTTGCATGGTCTGAAGGGGTACATTATGTAGCGTATTTATTTTTTTTACAAGTGGACTGAGGTATTTTTTAATACATCAATCGATGCAGCTGGACATTCGTTATAAAAAAGTACTAATTTATGTATGTCGAAAAATTAGTAGTTCAGAAGATATTTTAATTTAAATAACTCTAAAATACCATTACTTTCGTACTAAGACGTTAGTGTTTACTTACGTGTGTAACATCTTAGCACGTATTAAAAAATACCTCATTCCATTTAAAAAAATGAAGTTGACCTTCACATGTCCTTTACGCGCCCACCTGTAAAAAAAATAAATACACTACATAATGTACCCCTTCAGACCATGCAACTTCTGTATACAAAATTTTTTCGTGCCACGCATACTTTGGAAGTTATTATAGGTGTGCAAGTTGCGTGGACCACCCTGTATATGAGTTATCGGGGATGCTGATTTTGAATTTGTATTCGAAATTATGAAATTCAAAATCGCTGATGCAACCTGGCGGAATCCGGAAAATGTGTACAAAAATCGATAATTCATTGAATACTGAATGTAATTATTTCAATATTACTGGTTATGGTTATTTCGAATATCAAATTAAAATTGTAAAATTAACAATGGCGAATCTAGTATGGTAGACATTTCATGATGACAATATGTACATATACAATATTATCTTCAGATTATCAGAGATCAACATTATCTTCAGATTAAATAGTGACTGGATTTGATTTAATTGCTATTTTAATTATATTTGAAAACGTATGCAATTATAAGCCTTTTCACCGCGACAAGGTACTAATCTAAGAAAAGGTTTTTTGTGTTTTTTAATTTTTTTGTTTTTAAATTTTTATCTTTTATTTTTATTTATATTAATGCGTGAATATTTAATTTCATGTTTTATGTAGTGAACACAATTTTATTCTGCCTCTATCTAAATAGTAATATCATGTTCTTCAAGATTTTCAAAGCAATCTTTAATATCTAAAGATTCAATTGCGAGTTTTAAGGGGGATCTATACCCTCAGATTTTGGGGTATTTATCAATGTTATCAACCTCTGTGCAGAAAAAAAGTTTGGTAACATTGATAAACACGCAACTGCATAATGAACACGAGATGGAGTTGCTTGCTATTTCCATATTCTATTCAGCTCGTCGCGAATGCCGTTATACAGGGCAGGTCGCACTAATATTAGTGCCACCGATGAGAATATGTACCTCGTCTGTGTCAGTTTTGCTATGATTCCACATTGACAGCAGTGCAGCAGTGAAATGTTGCACAATATCGCAGCACTGATTGACAGTCCTTCTGACTAGGCACCATCTCGTCTAATCTAACTGAAATAAAATTGGCTCTAGATTGGCTCTACATCAGAGCCTGCTCTGTCTTCATGGGGAAATCTCTGCTATGTGAATGAAATCACGCACATCGATTTTTTGTCCTTATACGAGAATATTTTGAGCTACACAATAGTTCATTTGATAGAGGAAGGTTTATCACGGCGCGCTCTGCTCATCGCATCAGTCAAAAAAGTCTCTCTGAGACAGAAAAATACATTGAAATCTGCGGTTATTTTTCTAGATTTTTTCTCTGCTTTGGGTACTCATATTATTAGATATAAACATAATCTCGTTACATCAATAGCAGAGCGCGCCGGATTTAACCTTCCTCTATAGGAAGAGTCCTCACCCAACCATAAATCGGCTCAAATAAGGACAAAAAATCCATGCGCGTAAACCCATGTTTAGATCCAAAATCTAGTAAGATTCTAGTTACTTCAGTAGGGTATAGATCCCCCTTAAGGTTATCCTTTATTCTATCTAGTGGACAAAATGTAAAGTTCGAATGTAAAAACGAGTACATTATAGGTGCGTTTGGTTTCACGCACTGAACGCATGGATCGCATTCAATGTGCTGCGCGCATTGATATCGTTCCGTTTCGGAACACTTCTCCATACATTTGATGCGAATCAAAAATGGCTGCTTACATGGGTGACAAAACTTGTTAAATAAAGACATTGAAAAATAAGAATTGAACAATTGTAGTGATTTGAGTGATACTACCGATATCAGTGAAAGCGAAGACGTAAATTTTGATTTGGAATTAATTTATATATAATTTATACTTTGAGTAGCCCTTATAGCAGTTTCCTTGTCAAGCAACAAGGTCAATACTTCGTTGCTTTCTTCACAAATTGTGCTTTGTTTCACAATGTGCTTTACCTGCATCTGCTTTTTTAAAATCTACCGCTAATGCATCGGCTACGCATCAAACGCATCACTTCTGAGTTCTCGTAGTTGATGCACGATTGATGCGCGAGAAGTGGTGGGAATCTGGGGAATTCTGTGCGCTCTGATGCGCGCATTGAATGAAAGGGAACGGTTCTCTATGCAGTCTATGCGCATTATGCATGAAACGGAACGCACCCTATATGTGGCGTGAAATACTGGTGCGAGATAGTCTAACAATATATTTTGCTCACCAACTGGTATATTTATTTTTAAGTATACTTATTTGTTATTAACTTTAAAATGTTATTAACACATGAGTAAACTTAATTCAAGCTATTTTTTTACAACAGATTCACATAAATAGCCTTTGTTGATTTTGGGTATTCGCACTTAACTGTCTGCATGAAAATACATACAGTATTATATTATTAATATCTTTTCAAACTGGGTTTGTTTCATAATTTTAAGGATACTTTAAGAAAAAGATTTATCCTAGTTTCGTTCAGGCATAATGAGGTAAACTTATTTAAGTTTGGATCGGAAAGTTACTTTTTTTATTCAAAATCGAGTTAATACGGTGGTCAATTAATAAACTTGAAAATAATTATTAAACATAATCAAACAAATATTAAACATTTTTTATCGATACAATGTACAAAGAGCTATATAAACAAATTTTTTTATAATTTTACATGCAACTCTAGCTGTGTACGAGGAGTTTGGACAGACAAAAATATTATGAAATTAAAGGGATGAGCGTTAACGACAATATTTAAATACAAATATCAACTTGTACATAATAACTTTTAACTCATTTTACTTGTTTTAAACAAAAGTTAAAAATCGATTTTTGTCCGGTTTTCGCCCACTGTGCGTTCTCTTGAGAATCGGTTTTAAAGTTTTGTAAACCATTTCATTCCATATGCACATAATTTTAGTACACACTGTATATTAACCAGCAAATACATTTTTAGAATCCATTTTTCAGAAGGCAAAAAAATTGAGTTATATGACTTTCTATGACTTTATTTGAAATGAAATTTGCACCGCATAGAAAATGTTGCAAAAAATGAAAAAAATGGTAATCCGATGGTTCATCCCGTTCTTGAACAACACACCATTTTTTTTTGTCGTGTACTACATTTTTACCATTGCGGTAGTAAAAATGCAAAAGGTGATGGAAATGCGTCTATGATTTTGCATATTCGATGCGATGTCAAAGAATGCTTAAAAGACTAAAAAGCAGTACAAGGCAGGTAACGCTGTCCGAAATGTCAGCTGTCAAGCTATATCACGAAAGTTAAGTAATAACTAGACAGCGGATCTTTATGCAAAGTAAAAGTTTTCTACGTGAATTGTAACAAACTGGAGTGACATAGAAATTGATTTTCATTCTTAATATGTATAATAGGTTAAAAATAATAAATCAGTATTCTTAAATTCGTCTAATGTTTTTATTGTTTTAAGTTACACCTACTCATTTTTGTCATAAATGCATACAATCCGCTGTCTAGTAATAACAACTAGACGCAATGCCATCTCTACAAGAAAAACGAAATTACTTTCCGAACGACCTAACAATTAAATCTCCTCTATTATACATACATAAGTGAATCACGAAAGTATATGAACGCACTCTAAAACTGTATAACTTTTTTATGATCGGACCAAACCACCTAACTTTCTTTGAGCAATTATCAGGTCATTAAGTATGAAACTTGACAAATGTGTTAGAAATTCGTGTTTTATTTGTCAAGTTTCATACTTAATGACCTGATGGAAGAATTGATTTACCAAACGACATGCAAAAAAGATTCTGAAAAAAATTGCAATTGCTAAGAATTACATAAGGAAGTAAAAGAGGCACCATTTATACCTTTTTTATTAGAGCCAGTAATGAAAATTTAAAATATGCGTTTTGTAGATGTATATATGTTGAAAAAAACGACACGCATCGAAAGATGTAAGAATCTGTGGATTTTAAACAAAAACTGACCAAAAGTCGCGAAAAACTATGATTTCCTCCACATTTAACCGCTTGTAGCTCTTGGGTATGTTAATCGATTTTGATGACATTTTCAGCATGTGTATTAACTAACATAGATCTACAATACATATATTTTAAATTTTCATTAAGGGCCCAAATAAAAAAGTTTTAGAAAATGCTTTCTTTTATTTTTGCATGCAACCATGTAAATTGTAATTTTTGGAAAATCCTTCTTTGCAGATCATTTCTTAAACCAATGCTTGTAATTGCTAACAAAACATCAGGTCGTTTGGTAGAATTATAAAAAAATAATACTGTTTTAAAGTGCGTTCAAATACTGTCGTGGTTCACTGTATATTGTATCCCAACAAAAACATTCTGTAAACAGGAGCCAAGTTCTTATGGCCGTAAAATGTTGTGAGATCAAACAAAATACGACCAAGTTCGTTAGCTTAGAAATACCTCTTGCAATACTGAAAAAAGCGTTTGTAAAAATTAGTTTAAAAGAATGCTATTTAATGTTTAAAGAGTTACATGGAGGGCTAAATTATTCAAACTTGGCCGTTACTTTTTAAACCAATGACCATAAAAGGTATTAGGTAGCGGCCAAATTTCAATAATTTAGCCCTTCATGTAACTCTTTAAAAATTAAATAGCGTTCTTTTAAACTAATCTTTACAAACGCTTTTTTCAGTATTGCAAGAGGTATTTCTAAGCTAACGAACTTGGCCGTATTTTGTTTGATTTCACAACATTTTACGGCCATAAGAACTTGGCTCCTGTTTACAGAATGTTTTTGTTGGGATTTCATCAATTTTTGTTGAAATTTCATCAATTATCAAGTAGGTATTACTCTTATTCCTGATTCATTAAATCCTAAACATTTTTTATCTTTAAGGTGGACATTAAGTAAATTAATAAATGCATGTACGTTTTACTACCCATTTGTACCTACTTGAAACTTTGTCCCGAAAAATCTAAACAACGCAGCGTCGATCAAAGGAAAAAAATTATTTTCTAATCTGCAAGACAAAATCCAAATTCAATGTATCGAAGAGTACCACCCTGGCGGCGACACTCGGATCCGTAGACGATGCTCGGTGCAGTTTCTTTTGTTTACGTTAGAGCGATTGTTTTTTTCATCAGTATTTGTTGCGACTTCGAAGCTAATAAAACGTATACTTATGTAGGTACTTTGGGATTATCCCGTCGACCTCTCAAGAATTAGTTAGGGATAGGTGGCAGGGGGCGGAGAGGCCCGGCCGCCAGGCCCGCCCGGCCCGCCCACGCATACGAAAATACAGTTTGGAGGAAATGGTCGAAGGAATAATCTCAAAGTACCCTTATGTATATGTTATGCTGCTATGTTCTATCCTACGTACCTATTTCGTAATGTTTTTTTTCAACCCTTTAATGTGTAAAATTTCAAACTTTGATAATTATTCCTTTGAGTGTTTGTTATGGTGGACCTATGTACCAAATTTCAAGCCTGTAGGTCAATGGGAAGTACCCAAAAGGTTTTTATGAACTGTCAGTCAGTCAGTCAGTCAGTCAGTCAGTCAGTCAGTGACAAATTTAACGATTTTTGAGGTCCTATATCTCGGAGCCTACTAATGTTGGAAGATTAATGTTTTGTCAATATTGAGACATGATAGCATTTAACAAGTGTACGAAATTACATCTCTCCATCTGCCTCCAGTGCCGAGTTATAAGCCTCTAAAAAACGCCTAAGTTGTTTCGTGTAAAAGGAGGTAGTGGCAGAACTTGGCTGGTGCACTACCGTGTACCTAGATATTATTCAGGCAACTCTATGTATACAGGATGAACCACGAGTCGTGATCAGTAGAGGTTATTCTGTTATTAGCTGTCCGATCGAAAATGTTTTTACCAGCTTTTGCATGGTTTCAAGAGAGCTTTAACGTGATTATAAAAAATTTCTCGTCAACTCTTTTTTTTAATGTTTTTGCAAGGTCACCTTGAATTGTCTGCAAATTAACATAATTTTTTTACGCCTATCTGTTAGAGGATTTCAAGGCGAATTCAGAAACGTATCATAACATGTTTTGAAAAAAAAATTTAAAAAGCAATTTTTTGCAATCATCTTTGCAATTTTTTTTCAATTTTTGAAAAAACGCCTTGAAATCCTCTAACAGATTGTGGAAGCTCACTGCAGAAGTGTTCGTGTTGAAAGAAGGACAACACAAGTTAGCGGGAAATTCTTTATTCGTCGTCTCGTTGCTTCTACAAAATGTTCAGAGCTTCTTCTCGACACTCTCTTCGTTACGCCTTTATATCTTAATTTCGAAAGGCGGATCCTAAACCCTAAATTGCACTGATTGGGCAGTTGATGACAATTGCTGCCAATCAGGTAGTTTTCTCGCTTAGGGCACTCCCAGGATCCTTGCGCCCGAGGCGCGCTTTTTCGGGGATGCTGGAAGTGACCGTGAGGGTTTTTTTACGATATAGCGGGATTTTCCTCCAGGTCCGCGAGGTACTTACCGTGGCCTTGTATGGGCCCCTCGGACCTCGGTCGGCGCGACCCTTCGGAAACTCGGGGTTTTACGATGCGAGCATTTTCTATTGAGGCCGGCAACGAAAGATTCTACGGAACTGGACATGCATTGTCTACAACATCTAAATTGTACGCGTTAAAAACGGCTTTCTCAAAAATAGCTTTATTGCTGCTTGCCCCGCAAACCGTCCCGACCATTTGCACGCCAGATGTTTTATTGTACGTGCCAATGGCCGCTACAAGATAGACGTAAAAAAATTATGTTTATTTGCAAAAAATTCAAGGTGACCTTAAAAAAACAAAAAAAGAGTTGGCGAAAGATTTTTTATAATCACATTAAAGCTCTCTTGAAACCATGCAAAAGCGGAAAAAACATTTTCGATCGGACTGCTAATAACAGAGTAATCTCTACTGATCACGATTCGTGGTTCACCCGGTGTATTACATTGTATTTATGTCGAATGTAAAAATTTAAAACGCCGCAAAACAAGTCATTGTAAATACATTATTTTCTTGAAACATTAGAACGAGATGTCACTGTGTCATCTAATAATAATTAAAACACTAATTAAAATAATTAGAGTAATTAAAACTTAATCTAAATGTTATCGAGGTATCAACATTTTTTAAATCGTACGAAACTGACAACTTTCCTCTATGTACCAAACGCTTACGAGTTTGATCCACGAGACAACTGACACAAGTCACCAAAAAGATCACTGTCCACAGAGACAGTAAATATAGCACGTTGATAAATTCACAGATATATACAATGGAATCTTGTGCAACCGTTCATAGCGACAAGACATTTTTATACTGGGACTGAGTTCACCGTAGTGCCAGTGATTCCCAAAGTGGTCTATATCGACCCCTAGGGGTCGATTCCGAACTGCAAGGGGTCCATGTCAGAGAAAACAAAAATTAGGGGTGCATGAAATGTAAATGGGGGTCCACGAGTGGTCCGTAGCAAAAGAACGAAACACGTGGAGTCTTCGTCGACAAGGTTTATAACACCGACGTGACGGAAAGGCTATTTTTGAGATTAAGGCATGTTCTACATTTGGCATGCAACGTTAAAAAAGCCATTTAAAACGGAATGTACCCGGGGTGTTTGCAATTCACTGTGTCATTCATCGACAACATTTAGTTGCTAAAAATCTGAGTGAAAGATTGCATCAATCTCTTTAATTTGTCATTAAAGCAGTAAACCAAATTCGAATGTAACGCGTTGAATACTAGGTTATTTGCGCAGCTGTGTGAGGAAAATGACGAGAACTTTCATCGATTGCTCCTTCACACTGAAGTACGCTGGCTGTCAAAAGGCTTATGTTTGACAAGATTTCATTCACTTTTTGAGACAGTTTTGGAGTTTTTGGATGATAAAAATTATTAAAAATCCAATTTTAAAAGAAAATTTAATTAAGTGGAAACCAGACATTGCTTATTTAACAGACTTGTTTACTAAATTTAATGAAGTTAATTTGCAGTTACAAGGTGACAGTCTTTTGATAAAAACAAAGTCCATCATTTCAGCTTTTCTTGCCAGAATTAAGCTAATGAATCAAAATATTGGACGGCGCGTATTTTCCCAGTTTTCCAATTTGTCACAGACAAACTGCCAGGTTGATGATGTTTCAACCTACGTTCAACATTTAAATATGCTTCACACAGACTTTGAAACTAGGTTCGAGGATGTTTTGACTATGGAAATACCACAATGGTTTATCGATCCATACAGTGACATTGAAGAAACGGATGTCATATTACAATAAGAACTGATCGGAATAAGCACTAACGAAGAACTTACGGTACAGTTCAGAAAGGGATATCAGCAATTTTGGCTTCAGAGAGATATACCGACTACTTATCCTGCGTTCTGGACTATCGCGAGAAAGTTTTTGATAGCTTTCCCATCTTCATACCTCGTGGAAAGGGGTTTCAGCGCGGTTAGCAATCTTCTTACAAAAAAAAAAGAAACAGATTAGAAATCACCGATCGATGAGATTTAAGGTTAAACCTAACGAAGTTGTAGCCAAATATTGAAAATTTGCTATTAAAGCATCAGGCTCATCCCTCCCATTAAAAGCTTATGTATAAAGTTAAAAAAAACACATGTTAAGTTTTATACATTTATTAATTAAAATATTATATATATATATATGTTATAATTGTACTAGATTTGCATTTTGTGCCGTTTTAATTAATAAATGTATAAAACTTAAGATGTGTTTTTTTTAACTTTTTCACTCTACAGTTAAACATATTAAAGTGAGTAGCACTGTGTCAGCTGTCACAAACATATTTGAAGTTGATGAATTTGTAACAATTCAATATTAGAAAGGCGGGGGTCTACCAAAACAGAAAAAATTGGCAAGTGGTCTACGAGACAAAAAAGTTTGGGGACCTCTGCCGTATCCGGAGAAGATGGTGAAAACTGCTCCCAAACCAGAGTTGTGTTGAATTACAATTGAGTTACTCCAGAATTATAATTACAAAGTAATTGAATTACATTGTAATTCAGTTATATTGTAATTTATAATGCAGATCTTCATTCAATTAAATTACAATGTAATTCGTAATTGCAATGGAGTACAATTATAAAATACTTTGTAATTTAATTACATTGTGATTCAATTCAATTACAATTCAATTACATTGTAATTCAATTATATTGTAATTTATAATTCAGATCTTCATTCAATTAAATTACAATGTAATTCGTAATTGCAATGGAGTACAATTATAAAATACTTCGTAATTAAATTACATAAAATAGCGTTACGTATTATGAACGAGGACGAGGAATTGAAACTACGCCGCACAGACACTAAACAAGTATATGAAAGAAAAACATAAAAATATATCGTACTGCTGCAAAGTTCTGTGCAATAATTTGGAAACCTGAATTTTAATTGTATTGTATTTCCATTATATTGTATTTCAATTATATTTTATTTCAATTATATTGTATTTTGATTACACATTGTATTTCAATTATATTGCATTTCAATTACACATCTGATTGAAATACTTAGTAATTGAATTACGTTATATTTCAATTATATAGTAATTCAGTTGCGACGTAATTGAATTACTATTAATTGAAATACAATGTAATTGAATTACATAATTGAATTACAATGTAATTGAATTAGCACAACTCGTATTGGGTTGGAAAGAAAGTTCGTAGCGTTTTCAAATTAAGAATCGAAGATAATAACACGAGAAGTTACCTCGAAAAGGGTAAAAAGTAATACAACAGAAGTGAAAATATGTTATTCAATAAATCTATGAATAAATATATGAATGTTAGCTTTCAATTTTAATTTACAAACGCTACGAACTTTCGTTCCAACCCAATATTTCGATTACACTTGTGATTCGCGTAATTAGTAATTAAATTAAGATAAAGTGGTTCGAATTATTTAATACAATTACAGTGTAATTCAAATACTGTGTGTATAAAATACAATGTATTTCAATTACGTAATTCAATTACAATGTATTACATTAGCACAACTCTGCCCGAAACTAAACTGATTTTTGGTCACACGATTCGATATGGTTCCCAAAGAAAACCCTCTGTGATAAGTTTCAAGTCGGTACCCCTACCACGAGGGTAGTTACAGGGTGAGCTCGATCTAATGATTGATCTATGCTCTATTTCTTCTGTTCTGTTCAACAAGAAATTACGAAAAAATTCATGAACATTTTACCTAATAGCACACACGACAGTGAATAATTTTAGAATTTTTGGTTGCAAAATCGATTTTTTTTTAATGTGCAAGTATAAGATTGCCGATTATATATTGAAGTTTTCAGAGTACCACGTCTATACTATTATGTTAGTTGTGTCACATCGTGATTATCAACGTGTATTTTTTTCAGATTATGAAAACAAGTTTAAAAAAATAGGACCATTATACATTACAGTAGCCTATTATTCTAAGAGACAAGAATTTTCATTTCGTTAAATTTTGTTCAATACTATTTCCTATAAATTCACGAAAAAGTTCATAAGTTATGAATCATATCCTTCAACTGTCCAATTTCTGTCAATCATTAAGTAAATAAATAAATTACTACGATTTTTGAAAATTTATGGTCATCGTGTCGAGAGTAAATAAATTCGATTACGGTAAAGTTATTATTTATTATTTATTATTACATACCGTGACGTTTTCCGGTGTATATGTGGGAAGAAAAACGGCAGCAATGGTTTTATTATCCGTCCGTTCTGCAGTTTCTAGGTTGCACTCGGATGATGCAGCATTCTTCGAATGAGGAAACACCATCGCCACTATCGTTAGGTTCATATTGATTCTCAGCATATAATTGATGGCAAAGCCGCAGAAAACGAGATACCATAACACGTCCCGACATGACAGCATTTCTTTCCCTTTCAGAATTCCTGTCAAGTTCGGTTCAAAATAAAATGTTAAATGCGTTCCAGACGTGAATCGTTCATTGATTCGTTTTCACACATGCGTTTATAATTATACAGCCGTTTGCACATCTGATGGCAATATAAAGTGTGGACACAGAGCGACTACAATTACGTACTCGGATACGTCAGTTATCTTAATAAAGTATGGCGAAAGCAATTTATCGCAATTGAGTTTCGGTTGCGACGATTGAAACATCATGTTTTGTTAGAATAACTTTGACAATTGAAACATGATGTTTTGTTAGAATAACTTTGACGATTGAAACATGATGTTTTGTTGGAATAACTTTGACAATTGAAACATGATGTTTTGTTAGAATAACTTTGATAATTGAAACATGATGTTTTGTTAGAATAACTTTAACACTCTCATGACCGTATTCACAGATTTAAAAATGTAACAATTTTTGTAACTTCTTCTTTAATAAAAAATAAAACATTCCAAGTCACGATTTGACTTGATTGATTTCATATATCTTGAGATTTTTTTATGTCTTAAATTACTATCAACGTTTATTAAATCAAATAAGCACCCGTAGTACTCGGTATAAATAATAAATATAACAAAGTAATTTTTTATTTTTACAATTCACACAAAACAAAATCTGCGTTGCAACTTTTCCCGATTATGGTGTCTCGTTAAAATCTTTCGAAGAAGATCAGAAAGGAATAATCATTTAACAATCGTTGAACAATAGTCTAATAAAGTGGCCTGAATTATCAATGTATAAACAATTCGAAAATGTTATCGATTCAGATCGTTTGAGTTTATTGACAACTGCTTTTACATCAAACTAACTTCAATAAAGCAAATTAAGGTTGCATTAAAAAATATGTATTTATACAGGGTGTCCCGAATTTAAATGGCAAAACTTCAGGAGCGTGTAGGGGGCCGGAAAACTAATTGTAAGACAAAAAGTCGTTTAGAGATTTTCTGGTTTTTGCTTCGTTTTGGAGAAAATCGCAAAAAAAGAAACAAAACAAGTTTTCATTTTTGTACTTGTTTATTTACATTTTATTTATGTTATCATCTATTTAATGTAGATATTGTTCAAAATGTTGCCCTCTTGCAGCACTGCAAGTATTACATCTACAACTGACTTAATAAATTGCAGCTAAACATTGTTCTGGAGATATTTGGTGCACTGCATCTATAAAAGTTTATTCGATGCCAATCAATTCAAGAGAGCAATTAAGAGACCGAATCATAGATGCAGTGCACCAAATATCACCAGAACAATGTTTAGCTGCAATTTATCAAGTCAGTGCTAGATGTAATGCTTGCATTACTGCTAGAGGGTAACATTTTGAACAATATCTACATTAAATAGACGATAACGTAAATAAAATGTAATTAAATAAGTACAAAAATGAAAACTTGTTTTGTTTCTTTTTTTTGCGATTTTCTCCAAAACGAAGCAAAAACGAGCAAATCTCTAAAAGACTTTTTGCTTAGTATTTCGGTCCCCTAGACGCTCCTGAAGTTTTGCCACTTAAATTCGGGACACCCTGTATAGAGTGTGCAGGCAATGTTTTGTCGTACGGTAATTCGCGTTTGAATCCCGGTACCGCCGATAATAATCCGCGGGTAGTAACCCGCCAAAGTAATATTGGGTAGCACGTTCAAAGTTCGGATATGGTTACGTTCGTGCTTATGAATTCGAGTTTCGTCCCAGATCTGCTAGACAATTCATCAGTAAGGCTAGTCTAGCAAATCCTGTCTCATGAGCGTAGGATCTCGTCTGATGCGATCCGTTTTTTACTTGCCTTGGCTACTGGAAGACCAAGGAAGAATCTTTGGTGTTCGTTTGAGAGTGTTAACTGAATTGTAAGCAGTGAAAGGTGTCGCGATGCGAGCTTAGAATTCGACTGACTGAAAATTGACTTCTAGTCCGTCGCGAGTTTTCAGAGCTCCTCTATGTATGCGAGAGGGCGTTCTTCGTAAGGCCCCTCTATGTAAGTAGGGGGGGTGTCTCGTGAAGATCCTTCTATGTAAATAGTGAGAAGGTGTCGTTGTGAGGACCCTTCTATGTATGTGAGAGAGGGTGTTCCTTGATTTGGGCATCACTTGAATATCACCGATTGCTTTCGAAAGAAATGCACGGATTGGTTCTGGCAAAACAGCACAGTGATGCCAGATGCGGGGAGTCACGGTGAAATGATGTACCCCCTCTCTGATGACGGGGAATGAGTGGAGCAAATGGGAGACACGTTGCACGTGCGCGATGGGGACCGTGGAGTGTGCGCCTGCGCACGGTGCTGGAATGGAATAGTGGAAGGGGTAAGGAGGAGAGTACGGGAGCTCCGTTTGGAACTCCATATGGCATCACTGAAACAGCATCTCCCAATCGGAACACCCTTAATTGTTCAGCCTTCCTTCCAGAGGCTCTAAAGGACGTCTGGCCGGAAGGCGGAGTGGTGTGATACCTGACTCGGGTAATAAAGTGTCTCGGTAATTTGAAACTATCTGAAGGGTAGCGATTGTATACGCCAGAACCGTATCTTAAAGAACTCGAATGCATATCCTTGAACCGTACTTGACGAACGCGGGGCTCCTTCGACGCGTGCCTTTATGACTGTGGATTATTACCCGGACCGAGGATGGAATTGCTGCGAGTTTACAAGGTGTTCAAATTACCGTTTGGCTCACATCTGGGATCGCCACCAACTAAAGATTTTGCTTAAGGCGGTAGGAAACTCTCGGATTGTAACTAGCAAATAACTAGAATCTTACTAGAAAAAAAAATATATAAAAAAACTTTTTGAAAACCACGCTTATATTAAATTGCACTAAAAAGGAGAAAATAAATTTTTTAGACATTAGCGACAATAAATAAAAGCGTGGAGCGCTCATGAAGATTGCGTCAATATAGTTTAGCGCTCCACGCTTTTATTTATTTTCGCTAATGTCTAAAAAATTATTTTCTCCTTTTTAGTGCAATTTAATATAAGCGTGGTTTTTAAAAAGTTATTTATATATTTTTTTATTTTCTACTTTTTAGTCTTTACATATCTTGTAATCGATTTTAATTACCACTTCAACCTGTAAATTCAACCATCTTTTGTAAAAGGAATACATATTGTGTCATGGCGGCTGCAAATCGAAATTTCCATTCTGTAGGATCAATAGTTCAGGAGCTATTGCAGTGTTTTTGACAGGTAAGGGCGCCGCCATGTTCGTTTGTAGTGACGACCGCGAGCCGCTTACCGAGCAGAATCGCCGGTTCTTGTCGCCCTCCACCCCGACCTAATCCTAACCAACTCAGTAAGTAAACTGAGCTCCTTCGATCAGTGATGCCAGAACCGTGGTACTGTGGTACTAAACCATATCCCCACCATAGCCTACTATTACCCCTACGTTCCTTTCCAACGCGCTCGCGCGCTACACTCACCAGCGTACCCTGTATGATACAGTAGAGGTACGCTGGTGAGTGTAGCGCGCGAGCGCGTTGGAAAGGAACGTAGGGGCAATAGTAGGCTATTGTGGGGGTATGGTTTAGTACCACAGTACTACGGTTCTGGCATCACTGCCTTCGATGCGAAGTGGGCCAGCGGAGTGGAGATGAGTCAGACTGGGAACACGTAGTAGAGTAGGGAGCGCTAGCGCGCGGAGTGGGGATCGCTGACCGCGATGACGTACTACCGAGCGTCGTGCGGCAAGGTGTGACGGTTAATATTAAAATTCTTTTTTTCTCCTACATGCACAATTTTTTAAAAATTTGTTTTTTAATATTGCATTGTCACCCGGTTCTGAGCTATGTTTAAAGTTTCAAGTCTCTAGCTCATCGGGAAGTGGTTTAAAATTCGATTTCAAGATTTGACGCATACAACAACGACAACGACAACTCGGCAAGCTAATATAAGCGTGGTAATAATAATAAACAACAACAACTCGGCAAGCTAATATAAGCGTGGTAAAATGGGTCGAAACATGGGTCTGCGCTCTGACGTTGTTTGACCTTATTTGAGCAAATTATGGGTTAGGTAAGGGCTCATTCTAAATAGGAACGTTAGATGCAGCCCGCTACAGTCATGATTTTAACGAGATTATGTTTATATCTAATAGTATGAGGGCCAAAAGTAGAGAAAAAATCTAGGAAAAAACCCGCAGATTACAATGCATTTTTCTGTCTTTAGAAGACTTTTTTGACTGATATGATGACCAGAGCGGACTGCATCTATCCTTCCCCTTTAGAACGAGCTCTCACCCAGCTCAAAATATGCTCGTATAAGGTCACTAGCAAATAACTATCAAATAACTAGAATCTTACCAGATTTTAGGTCGAAAAAATGGTTCTGCGCCCTGACGTTGTTTGACCTTATACAAGCATATTTTGAGCTGGGTTAGGGCTCATTCTAAAGAGGAGAATCATGACTAGTTATCATATACTTGAGCCCAAATAAAAAGATACTTACTAGCCGACGAATTTAAGACTCTACTGCGCATCTCACTATGAACGGAACTCGTTCATTGGCTAATCCCCCTACTCGTATTTCGCCGACCACACGATCATTGGCTGACGCCATCAAGTTTATGGCTGACACGCAACAACATGAGCAGAACAAGTACCTTCTTATTTGGGCCCAAGTATAGCAGTCAAAAAAGTCTTTTAGGGAGAGAAAAATGCATTGAAATCTGCGGGAATTTCTTTAGATTTTTTCTCTACTTTGAGCCCTCATATTATTAGATATAAATATAATCTCGTTAAAATCATGACCAGAACGGGCTGCATCTAACCTTCCTCTTTAGAATAAGCCTTCACCCAGCCCAGAATTTGCTCGAATAAGGACAATCAACGTCAGGGTGCAAACCCATGTTTTGACCCAAAATCTAGTAAGATTCTGTCTGTTTCTAGTTACAATCCGTGGGTATCCTACCGCCTTAATCCTTAGACTGTTCTCTTAGTCACGAATAGATCATAAAAAGAAAGGTACTGTTATGCCGCATCACTCTTCCCGATAAGATTCCAAACCAAACTTATCTTTGCCCTTTTACCCAAAGCTGACTCAAATGTTTGGCTGGACTAGGAACGGCAGAGTTACATGTCCGGTGACACATTTTAGAGTAGACCAAAGGTCCTTGTAATGAATCGATAGAAGGAACCCTCTCATTAAGCGGGACTCACTCCCGAGCTGTCAGTTATTTTGTAAGGATGTATACTTTCTGTAAGCGCGATTTCTTATGAACAATCTGTTGTTATGGCCTACTAAATAAACTTCAAGTTATAAAGAAGAAAAAGAAAAAAGAAGGCTTTACGATACTTTACGTTAGAATGCGAACTTGTCATAAAGGGGGCATGAAAGCAGACCCCTCGTATAGCCACACGTTCTCGAGGATATGCGGTTCTTTGTGGAGGAGTACGGTTCTTTGTGACGGAACAGGCAACGTGAACTTTATCATGACATCTATAAAATAAAACTTAAAAATTCAAAAATTATCGTTCTTGCTTTGTTTTCAAATTATAAGGTACTAGACCACACTAATCATCTACCCTTTTTTTGACTCGTCTTACACAAAACACTATTAAGTCGTCATATTGTTAATTCCCCTTTTTACAGCATACTTCCATAAATATTGTTTCCCAAATTTTCTCCTACTTGAACACCTTATACAACGAAATATTCAAATAAATGTGTTACTTAATATGATTTATGAATTACATCCATGAAATATTAATTTTCGTTTAGACGATAATAATAATATAAAAGCTTTCGAAAATGAACCAAATAAATAAACTGATCGCAGATTTTAGTACTGATATTTAAATTTCAACCAAATCGTTAAAATGTAACATGAAATTTTAATGAGACCGTTGCAGTTCAAAATTTATAATTATTTCATAACCAATCAGCAGAATAATAAACTGGCATAATTTCCTTACACATAACATAACTAATGCCACTCCTGCGAAAATGTGGGAAGCTTGCATCACTCAATTCAGAAGGCTAGTAATTATTTGGTAGTCAAAGCCTTTTGTGTAAAAGTATAAATGTTTAACATGGGAAATTCAATTTTTTATACCAGATCAAAATAAATCTTCAACTTGAAGTGCTCGCCTTTTAGAATTCGATATACAAAGTGTTTCAAGGCGAGCTCTTTGAAAGATCAAGGTACAATATGCATATTGCATATCGAAGATTTAGTATAACCACCGACGAGATATAAGAATAGACCTATCATCCAATGTATTTCGACGGCCATCTTTGTCAGGGCCACTTGGCCCGTTTTTCTTGTCATTTCCTCTATTGCCAACTCGGTTTAGGGCCACAAACAGGGTCTTGTTGGTGGTGCTGGTTCTAAAATAGGCTGACAGCACAGACGATATATAGGAATAGGATTCCTCTACCTCGTTTGTGCTGATAGCTTTCTTAGTGGTATCACAGACGAGTTTACGAAATTTCCTCTCTGGTAGGAATAAACATTAAAAATAGCTGTAGTCACTGCAGTCTCGCGAATACATAGAATATTGTTTTGATTAGTTAATCCTTATATTTGGAATAAATAATAAACGAATTATTACTGTACCTACAATAAAGAATGTGTTTAACTGCAAAATTCGAAATGTTGTAAACAGCCAAATATTAATATGTATTTTATAAATTTAATGTATATGTAATTACACAAATATAATTACATAAATGAAATGGTTGGAACTGTATTCTTATTGTTATAAAATGGCATAATTTAATTTGTTCTTGTTATTAATGATTAACTACGTCGCACAGTGGGTCAAATCGACGTTCTAGCTGTTCACGGGCTAAAAAATCAAAGTCCTCGTATCGATTTTTAACGAATGCACAATGTTTCTTAAATGTCCATTGCATTCGAAAACGATAATATTAATTAAAGCTATTAAAAACTCTCGTTATAATAAGCGTTCAAAGATCAAACTTTTTCAGATACGATTTATCACCGAAAAAATTCCTTTTCTTCATAATGATGTCCTGGAAAACCTACTGCAGATTAAGTGACCAATTTTTTTTATATGAAGAATGTATATCTATGTTGAGAACGCGCCAGGAGCTAAACATCATTGTTCATAATTTATTATAAAAAAAAATATTTAGTCAATTAAGGAAAATCGTTAAAGTTTTTCACATTTGACAAGGGATAAAGTTGTCATCCCCGGTGATCCCCGTGTTCTGACAAAGTGGAACATTTTCGGCAAGATCTACTCTAAAAGATCGTGCAAAATTTAGATCCCAACTATAATCCCAACCCCGAAGTTATGATAGTTTAAGGGGGATCTATACCCTCGGATTGTAACTAGAAAGGAACTAGAATCTTACTAGATTTTGGGTCTAAACATGGGTTTACGCGCATCGATTTTTTGTCCTTATTTGAGCCGATTTATGGTTGGGTGAGGACTCTTCCTATAGAGGAAGGTTAAATCCGGCGCGCTCTGCTATTGATGTAACGAGATTATGTTTATATCTAATAATATGAGTACCCAAAGCAGAGAAAAAATCTAGAAAAATAACCGCAGATTTCAATGTATTTTTCTGTCTCAGAGAGACTTTTTTGACTGATGCGATGAGCAGAGCGCGCCGTGATGAACCTTCCTCTATCAAATGAACTATTGTGTAGCTCAAAATATGCTCGTATAAGGACAAAAAATCGATGCGCGTGATTTCATTCACATAGCAGAGATTTCCCCATATTACGTTCATGAAGACAGAGCAGGCTCTGATGTAGAGCCAATCTAGAGCCAATTTTATTTCAGTTAGTTTAGACGAGATGGTGTCTAGTCAGAAGGACTGTCAATCAGTGCTGCGATATTGTGCAACATTTTACTGCTGCACTGCTGTCAATGTGGAATCATAGCAAAACTGACACAGACGAGGTACATATTCTCATCGGTGGCACTAATATTAGTGCGACCTGCCCTGTATAACGGCATTCGCGACGAGCTGAATAGAATATGGAAATAGCAAGCAACTCCATCTCGTGTTCATTATGCAGTTGCGTGTTTATCAATGTTACCAAACTTTTTTTCTGCACAGAGGTTGATAACATTGATAAATACCCCAAAATCTGAGGGTATAGATCCCCCTTAAGGGAGCGTTCATACCGAAGCCCCCGCGTGACTGTTACGGCGGGGATGGAGCACGCTGGTAATAAATTTCGAGCGTCTCGACGGGCCCGCTGTGCCCCCGCTGTGCGTGGCACAAAAAAAAGGTCTCTAAGGCTTTCACGGTTCGTTTAGGTAAACTACCGATAGCTTTCCTTTAAGGCGGTGAGATATCTTCGGATTGTAAGTAGCAAATAACTAGAATCTTACTGGAAAAATTGGGTTTACGAATTTTCGCTTCATGTCCGTATACGAGCAAACACACCATCTAAAAATTTCATACGGTACACAGTGAGCAATTTGGACGTAATCTGTGTCAAAATGAAAGAACTTCCTCCTTATTTCTGCTATATTCTGCAAAGTTTCAGCTTTAATTTGAATAGAAATTTCATCGCTCTATATCTCATTTCTAATAGAAAGTTCTTTGATCTTGACACAGATTACGTCCAAATTGCTCACTGTGTACCGTATGAAATTTTTAGATGGTGTGTTTGCTCGTATACGGACATGAAGCGAAAATTCGCAAACCCAATTTTTCCAGTAAGATTCTAGTTATTTGCTACTTACAATCCGAAGATATCCCACCACCTTAAAGGAAAGCTATCGGTAGTTTACCTAAACGAACCGTGAAAGTGTTAGAGACCTTTTTTTTGTGCCATGCACAGCGGGGGCACCGCAGGTCCGTCGAGACGCTCGAAATTTATTACCAGCGTGCTCCATCCCCGCGGCAAAAGTCACGCGGGGACAAAGTCACGCGGGGACAAAGTCACGCGGGGACAAAGTCCCGCGGGGACAGCATCTAAAAATTTCATACGGTACACAGTGAGCAATTTGGACGTAATCTGTGCCAAAATCAAAGAACTTTCTATTAGAAATGAGATATAGAGCGATGAAATTTCTTTTCAAATTAAAGCTGAAACTTTGCAGAATATAGCAAAAATAAGGAGGAAGTTCTTTGATTTTGACACAGATTACGTCCAAATTGCTCACTGTGTACCGTATGAAATTTTTAGATGCTGTCCCCGCGGGACTTTGTCCCCGCGTGACTTTGTCCCCGCGTGACTTTTGCTGCGGGGATGGAGCACGCTGGTAATAAATTTCGAGCGTCTCGACGGACCTGCGGTGCCCCCGCTGTGCGTGGCACAAAAAAAAGGTCTCTAACACTTTCACGGTTCGTTTAGGTAAACTACCGATAGCTTTCCTTTAAGGTGGTGGGATATCTTCGGATTGTAAGTAGCAAATAACTAGAATCTTACTGGAAAAATTGGGTTTGCGAATTTTCGCTTCATGTCCGTATACGAGCAAACACACCATCTAAAAATTTCATACGGTACACAGTGAGCAATTTGGACGTAATCTGTGTCAAGATCAAAGAACTTTCTATTAGAAATGAGATATAGAGCGATGAAATTTCTATTCAAATTAAAGCTGAAACTTTGCAGAATATAGCAGAAATAAGGAGGAAGTTCTTTCATTTTGACACAGATTACGTCCAAATTGCTCACTGTGTACCGTATGAAATTTTTAGATGGTGTGTTTGCTCGTATACGGACATGAAGCGAAAATTCGCAAACCCAATTTTTCCAGTAAGATTCTAGTTATTTGCTACTTACAATCCGAAGATATCTCACCGCCTTAAAGGAAAGCTATCGGTAGTTTACCTAAACGAACCGTGAAAGCCTTAGAGACCTTTTTTTTTGTGCCACGCACAGCGGGGGCACAGCGGGCCCGTCGAGACGCTCGAAATTTATTACCAGCGTGCTCCATCCCCGCCGTAACAGTCACGCGGGGGCTTCGGTATGAACGCTCCCTAAAGCGTCGCATGACACGCGCACAGTGGTAAGTCCGATCGAAATCGTGGTCAAAATAGGAAGGAGTACTACAATTTAGTACAAAATTGATACTGTGGGGTTTTTCGGGTCGCTGATTATGAATTTGATGTCAAAAGTATAAAAACAAAATGGCGGATTCAATATGGCGGATGCCATATGCTTTACATTCTGTTCACTTTTTTACCTGTAATATTAATGTATTTTCTTGAACATTTGAATACAGCTAGTATGTATCCAATTATGAAATACTAATTAACTGAAATTTAGAGATTTTTACGTCCTAAAATTATTACAACTTAGATTTTCTGTATTTTCTATAAATTACAGTTTTTCAACCAGTAACCATCTGTAAAAAATGTATTTCGATCATGAGTAGGTCTATCGTCGACCACGCCATAAAATGTCCGGTCCGCAGTCTTCGTCGACCATTATTCACACGCGTTTTCAGACATTTCCGGTGGTGTGACAAAAAAATGTTTCCTACAAAAAGTAATCAGTACACAGTCTTTTACAAACATCAATACAAAAAATTTTTTTCAAAAAAAAATTGTGGTCACTTCATTATTTATTTATAACTATATATTTTTTATTCAATAATGTTATAGCTGACGCCAAGACGAATCCAACGACCTATTTAATGTGGTCTTTATGTATTGAAATAATGGTGAAATAGGCGTGAACAGCTAGAACGTCGATTTGAGCCACTGCACAGTGGTCGGAAATCGCCAAAACGTGGCCAAAATAGGAAGGAGTACTCCAATGTAGTTCAAAATTGATATTCTTAGGTTTCTCGGGTCGCTGATCATAAATCTGATGTCAAAAATTAAAAAAACAAAATGGCGGATTCAATATGGCGGATGCGTAACCCAAAAAATTATTGGACTCTCTTGAAAATTAGTATTCCCATAGTTTTCGTGCCGGCGAATATGAATCTCATGTCAAAAATTAAAAAAACAAAATGGCGGATTCAATATGGCGGATGCGTAACCCAAAAAATTATTGGACTCTCTTGAAAATTAGTATTCCCATAGTTTTCGTGCCGGCGAATATGAATCTGATGTCAAAAATTTAAAAAATAAAATGACGGATGCGTAACATGCTATGTGAAAAAATTATTTGATTTTGCTAATAAAATGATTTACCGAAATTTGATTTCGCTAAATGTTTTATAGTACTTACCGATGACTGCTTCAAAATTAATGGATAAAAGATTATATTAAATGAGCGACAAACAATATAAAACTAAATAAGGAGAACATTTTATTATAAAAAATAATATTTATGTAAGAAAATACTATAGATGAGAGAGAGAAGTGGATATGCGTTCCAGTAGAAAGGATGATTGGTGTGGGAATTCAATGATAACAACCATTGACGGTGAAGCCGTCCGCCAAGGAGTGCGATTTATTAAAAGAACTTTAAGACCTTGACACTGCGAGAATGAGAAAGTAAAAGTAAATAAAAATGAATCAGGAAGTTAATAACATTATATGACAATAAATAATTTTTCTCATTAAAGAGAATAATTTCGACATGGCCGTTTTCATGCTGGAATCAGTGATCTTGATTGTGAATCCACTTTTCTCCAATATCTGGTCCTCCAAATGCTGAAGAATAGTACTTAAACTACTACCAAGGTTATTTCTAACCATGAGAAAAATTTCTTTTCTGAAGAAACGTATTTCAGTATCAGAAGAACCTGAAAGTATAAAAAAATAATGTATTAATTAAAAATTTTTTTTTAAACAATAAACAAATTGTTGATGTTCAAAACATGTATCAGAAAATTCTATAAGTGGAACCATACAATGCTTATTTAACAAACTTTATTATATCTTCTAACTTTCTCGAGAAAACATGCTTGTAACTAGTACCGTGACTACCTCTGCGTCACAAAAATGGATCGTATGACCAAATCCGCAATTTTCCGCAGCTTTTTTTTCAAGATAATATACGATGAAAGTATCTACTACAAGACCCAGCAATTACATCTGGAGCATATTGGGGTGTATACAACTTTTAGTTTACATTCTTAAAATCTGTGCACCAAATTTTATCATTGACTTTATACATTATAAACACTAATTAATATAAATCTAATATTATTATTATGCATAGTACTTACTTCCAGGAACAGCATCCATTGTACACACAGAAAAGAAATTCACTTTTCGTAAACTTACAAGCTTCACACTTGTTTTCTCACACCGTAGTTCACTGCACAAAAACTGCGTGACGACTGAACGCGATATTTGTACTCCCACCATTTGGCAGGTATACATAATAAAACCTTTTTACTTTGGGTTTCCCATAGAGTCATTATCTGAGTATCCAGTATGGCAAACCCCATACGCCTAACGGGAAATTCATTTTTGGCATTTTGGCCACGTTTTAGCGCTTTCCGACCACTGTGCACTGTGCGTCGCTTTGAACAATAAGAAAAGAAATAAATAAGCAAGTGTATCGTTAATTAAATCATATGTGAATTATATAGCAAGTGATTTTTATAAAAATTTTCATAAACATTACAAAACACATGTTTTAATAACTTAGTAAAAACTACAAAGCCAAGCTTTGAACGCAACTTGCAGTGACGCACGAAAGTATATGAAGTATAACTTTTTTATAATCGGACGAAACGACCTGAATTTTTTTGAAATATTAGAAGAATTGGTTTACCAAATGACATACAAAAAAGATTTTGAAAAAATTGCAATTGCTAAGAATTGCATGAGAAAGTAAAAGACACTTTTTAAAACTTTTCTATTAGAATCCGTAATGAATATTTAAAATATGCGTTTTGTAGATGTATGTTCGTTGTACACGTGCTGAACATCTGATCGAAATCGATTAACATAAGTACCCACGAGCTACAAGTAGTTAAATGTGGTGAAAATCATAGTTTTGCACGACTTTTGGTCAGTTTCTACTTAATTCTTACATCTTTTGTTGTACGGTGGACGTATAGAGACCGGACATATTTTATAAACATTGTTCATATTATCTATTATATTTTCAACAACACGATGCGACTTGTAGTATCTCCTTTCCCATACGCCATGCGCTTTCCTTCCTTGCGCCCGAAACATTCATCGTCCATTACACAAGTAAATATCATCAAAATTATATCATGTTTGGTATCATTTTCATTAGAAAAATGCCACGAATATGTTGGTGAAAGTTCCATAAAGACATAATGAAAAATAAAGAGGGTTTGTTATCGGATTAATAGTGATCCCTCACCGATATACCTGCCCCAGTGTTGCGTTACCCAACCGTGTTTATTGCACTATTCAGCCACCCAGACAGCCCGAGCTTCTGGGCCTGGGCCCAGGCCTCAAGGACGCGACCCTCGGCATGTTGTTCAGCTGACCAACGCGTTATTGTATTGCTTGCCTCACCCGGACAACGTCCCATTCATTTTAGAGGATTTTTCTGAACTCAGTTCTCTTTATAAGACTCAAGGTCTTCAGAAAGTGGAATTCAAAAATTTTTAATTTTTCGCTAATGTTTACTGATAAAAGGTAATGAAACCACACTTCAATTTTCAAATTTCAGAAAAAATTTTTGGATTTGGGTCCGATGTTTTTCTCAATTTTTCGGAAACCGTTGTTTTTACGAAAAAAGTAATACCATATAAAATACGCAGCCTTTCCAGATCTACAGGTTTCGTCGAACATATTTTTCGATGCGGGTAATAGTTTAGAAAATATTCGAGAAAAACCTTAAATTAATTATTTTAATGTTACTCCATTTGGGGCACATTTTCCCGGTATCCGATCAAGCTCGATCTTTGCACAAGTTATTCTGTTTGAATTATTCGGAATAAATATTTTGGAAAAAAACTAATAATCGTATATTTAATATTAACATATGATAACAGACATGCCGCAACTTGTAACGAAACCTCGCATAACAACTTGTCATTCAAATTTTTAGTTGACTACCTTCTGAAATTTTTCCGTCCTTTTGAAAATTTGTATTTTATTATATAAATATTATTATAATATAAATTTTATTATATAGTTTATTTATATAAATCGAAAAAGCATTTACTCAGCTTTAAAATGATTATAGAAACAGGAAGCATTATATTTAAACAGAGATGAAATATTCAGGTTGAATTAATCACGTATTGACTGACTCGACTCGTTTCGTTTAGTTTTCTAGCATTGTGACTGTAACATGGGAAATAGCAGAAATATGCGCTGGGCAGTAACAGTAAATTGGCAACCATGCGACGAATATTCTCGGATGTGATTTGGCAACTACGCCTTCGATATCTGAAATTCGACATAATTCCTAAGCTCACCACTCTAAATCGTAGAGGGCATACCGAAACCTCTGGGTTTTTTGCACAGTCGGTAATTCATAGCATGGAACGAAGTCCCATAGGTCTATTCTATATCTCGTCGGTGGTATAACATTGTTTACTCGTATTTTTATGAAACACCCTGCATACATTTTTACGTAATAAATATAAATATATACATCATGCGATAACATCTAGATTATGTATGCACGATAACGTTGGCCAGAATTTCCAAATCCTTTCTGATACGGTATCTACAGTTAGCCATAATATCTAGATCACCGTGTTTATATTGTATACATATACAGTGACCCGAATTAATATTCAAAACAAGACTATAATTTCTTCAATATTGTACTATAAGATTTGAACTTTTTGGGGAAGCTAGAGCAATTAGTTTACTACAGGATGTGAAAAGAAATTTTTTCATAAAATCCAATTGTTCGGAAATGTAGAAAAAATACTAAAATTTGCATTTCACAACTTTTTATGTGGGCCTGTATTGAAAAAAATATGTTTTGTAGAGCTGTGTCAATTATATGCACAGTGAGGGTTTCATCGAAATCGATTGATGCGGGAAAAAGCGACAGGCATTGAAAGATGTTAGAATCCTTAGATTTATTGCAGTTAGAGGCCGAAAATCGTGAAAATCTGCAACTTTTAACATTGTTAAATGTTCGTTGCTCATCGCAACGTCGACCGATGTTGACGAAATTTTCAAGATATGTTTAATTCGCACAAATCTACAAAACGTATTTTTTAAATTTTCATTATAAGCCCACATAAAAAAGTAGTAAAATGCAACTTTTAGTATTTTTTCTACAATTCCGATCAATTGCAATTTTCGAAAAAATTTCATTTCACATCCTGTAGTAAACTAATTGCTCTAGCTTCCCAAAAAGTTCAAGTCGCATAGTAGGATATTAAAAAAGTTATCGTCTTTTTTAGAGAGTCCTAATACTAATTCGGGTCACTGTACAATTCAGAGTTGTGCAGAATTACAATTAAATTACTCCAGAATTATAATTACAACTTACAATTACTTACTTGATTTACATTGTAATTTATAATTCAGATCTTCATTCAATTAAATTACAATGTAATTCGTAATTGCAATGGAGTACAATTATAAAATACATTGTAATTGAATTACATTGTATAGCGATAGGCATTGAAAGATGTAAGAATCCTTAGATTTATTGCAGTTAGAGGCCGAAAATCGTGAAAATCTGCAACTTTTACCTACAAGTTTTTTATTGTTAAACGTTTGTAGCTCATCGCAACGTCGACCGATGTTAACGAAATTTTCAGAATATGTTTAATTGACACAGATCTACAAAACGTATTTTTAAAATTTTCAATATAGGCCCACATAATTCGTAATTGCAATGGAGTACAATTATAAAATACTTCGTATTACACATTGTATTTCAATCATAATGTATTTCAATTATATTGTATTTCAATTAGATTGTATTTCAATTACACATCTGATTAAAATACTTAGTAATTGAATTACATTGTATTTCAATTATATAGTAATTCAGTTGCGACGTAATTGAATTACTATTAATTGAAATACAATGTAATTGAATTACTATTAATTGAAATACAATGTAATTGAATTACTATTAATTGAAATACAATGTAATTGAATTACTATTAATTGAAATACAATGTAATTGAATTACGTAATTGAATTACAATGTAATAGAATTAGCACAACTCCGCTGTACATACATTTACACGTGTTCTAATTTAAAATGATTTTCCATTTGAAATTGTCCGCAGTTAAAAGAATGTCTTTTTACTTACTATTGCTCATTTTTCTTGTGTTATTACTTGTTCCAGCTAGAGAGTCCACGAATATCGTATATATATGAAAATTGTATTAGTGACGAGAACACAAGGAATTTCAAAATGTTTGTATTGACATCTATCGGCGATGCACCATGTCTAAGAAAAATGTTGATGCTGATGTCGGTCGATATCAACATGCTTCACGGCAACATTTTTCAATGACAGATTTCGTTCGTATAAGGTAATCAGTTAATGTCGCGGAGAACACTGCATGCCAGTTCTTGAAACCGTGTAAGCCCTGAGGAGACTTTCCACGAGTCTCCACCAAACAGAAATAGTCCTGATAACAATGATTGCGCGGTTACTACCGCTCCGTTGGAAATTTCATTCTTTCTCCGATACCAGCGGCTCATGTCCAGTGATCTGTCACCCGCCATGATAGTCTCTCAGTAATAAATTAATTAATCGATACATTTATTTCGGTCTACAGATTGGAATATTCTATGAACTGCCGGATATATTTGGAGTGTGACTATCCAGCAGAGTTGTTCACAGAGTTGTTCTAATCCGATTACATTGTAATTCAATTACGCAATTGAATTACTTTGTATTTCGATTATATAATAATTCAACTACGTCGTAACTGAATTTCATAATTCAAACCTTTCAATTGATTCAATTACTAAGTATTTTCATCAGATGTGTAATTGAAATACAATATGATTGAAATACAATATAATGGGAATACAATATGATTGAAATATAATATAATTGGAATACAATATAATTAAAATACAGCTCTTCAAATTATAGCCCAGAACTTTGAAGATGTGCGATATATTTTTATGTTTATGTTTCATATAGTGTCTATTCCTCGTCCTAGTCAGTGTTCCGATATAGTCGAGGATTTTTCGTGCAATGGATGGGCGTTGGTGGCGCTGCACGGCCAAAACAGTAACGTATCTATGACGACGAGGTAGTGGAGCCCAGGGATGCGAACCCTAACCCGAACCCGGTTCGGTTCTCGTAACCCGAGTAAACCGGGTTACAGACAGCGATGCGAATGCTAACCCGAACCCGGTTCGGTTCTCGTAACCCGAGTAACCCGTCAAACCGGGTTACTTGTGTTTCATAATGTACACAAACTCTTTTCTATGTTCATCGCTTTCATTATTATTTCAAATTTCAATAACATCGTATTGTTGAAACAATTGTTCAAATAAACATATTTTTATAATTTGTTAATTTATTCATTACTCTCATTATTATTTCAATAACAATTTTTTGTTGAAATAATTGTTCAAATAAACATATTTTTATGTTTCTGAACTCCCAAAAAACGACTGCGGCAGACGCCGGCAAATCGGACACTCTCATCTTAAAAACAATAGAATCAACATTAAAAGAACGTGGAACAGAAGAGCATCTGCAAAAGAGAATGTTAGACAGAAGAAGAAAACGACAACAAAATAGACAGAGGAATGAAATAACAAACCATGGTTCCAAACATAGCCATCCACACATGCATACCGTCCATACCGTCTCACACACACATGCGCTCACATTATACAGCCGCTAATGAAAAAAAAACGTCCTCCTGAAAGGGGAGGAGGTCAGTCATGAAGGCCAGACGAAGGTTTTTTTAATTTAAACAATTATTTCAACAATACATTGTTATTGAAATAATAATTAAAGTAATGAATAAGAAGAAGAAAAAAGTTTGTGTGCATTATGAAAATTTATTTATTTAAACATTTGTTTTAACAATAAATCAGTATTTGATTATTCGAGAATTCTAACTCGAACTCATTCTGACTTCGGTTCTCGTAACCCAGGTAACCCGGCTTGGTCTTGGTTACAGAAGGCTTCTGTAACCCGGTTTGATCTCGGTTACTGGGGTTACGAGAACCGAACCAGATTCGGTATAAGTAGGTCATTCCATGCCAAATCGATCACTTTTTGCAGGCACCATCGCCGATTTTGTTCTAAATGAAATATGTTGTAGTCCATGTGAAATTAAGGGGGGTTTAATTCATCATTCTGCCGGTTTCGAATTTTTTTAGAAATGGCAAGCCTTCAAAGTTTTCAATTTTTGCCCATTTTGGCGAAACCAGGCCTCACTTACGAATTTTTATCTCAGGAACTGTTTGTCCGATTGGGCTACATTTTATTTTGTTTTATTCAGGAAGGATTGGGCTATTACAGAATAATTTTTTCAACCTCGAAAATCAACTTTATAATGTCGAAAAATTTAAACAAATTCTTTTTTTACGTTTTTTTCGATGAGGGGCCACAGTGATTTAAATTTAAAAAAAAATATGGTTATATTCCTTGAAGTTTCCCCTTTAAGATGAACCCTTGAAAAAGATGTAGCCACAAAAATTAGCGTTATAATGAGCTGGTGAAGGACGCCGTGTACCCCTATTTTAGGTAGAGACGAGTCGAGCGCACGCAGTGCTGCCAAGTCGGCTCGAAACGGAGCCACAGTTCTCGGAAATACTCTCCTCCTTTTCCCCTTCCACTATCCCATTCGCTTCACTCAATCCTCGTCGCGCACGTGCGACGTGTCTCCCATTTGCCCCACTCAATCCCCGTCGCCCATGCGCAACGTGTCACATATTACTCTGGTCATCAGAGAGAGGGTACATCATATATCGGCGTGATTCCCCTCATCTGGCAGCACTGAGCGCACGTCTATTATGGTCCGTTGTCTATACCGCTGGTCTCAAGAAAATACCAGCAGACTCGCGTCTAGGTCGCGTTCTGATTGGTCCGTGTTTTTCGTTAATAACTCCTAAACAAAGCCGCGCATAACATTTTTTCAAAGGAAAATGTCGCTTCAAATGGTCTCAGGAATCTCCCATTTCCGGGATGTTCAGGAATTTTGGGACACCCTGTATATTACATCTATTTAGTATATGCTGTAATATAATTTCCCACTCGATTCAGAAAACCTATTTTGGCTATACTTCCGTTTATAGCAAAACACAGAATTCGATAAAATTTTGAAAATAGGTTCTTTTTTGACTAAAATGACGATTGCCAGAAGGATTTTTGGCGCTTTTAAAAAAAAATTTTTATCATTTCAATGTTGCGCTCTATCTTACCGACTACTGACTTACCGACTTCGTACTTTATGTTTGTGCTGTGCGCATGCGTCTGTGTGATGTGACAGTTCGTCAAGTGCTGTAGAGGTTAAGAATGAGTCATTTAAATTTGTTTTGCATTGCAAAAAAAATGAAAGATTTTGATTCGACATTAGAATGGGTGAGAGAACTTGGGTTAATTCCAACAGAAAGATATTGTAAAAAACATAAGAATAAAATGATATATGTTAAAATAAGTGGAAAATTAGGTCGCTTTCGATGTAGCAAATTGAGAAATGATAGTCATTGGATTACAGCTGCAAATAATACATGGTAGTTATCAGTTGGTTCATTATTTTTTTTTATTATTCTATACTGTAAAATTCTAATTGAAAATTTTAATAGGTTTGAACGATGCCGTTTCAGTATTGAGAGTTGTATGATTGTGACTTACGGTTTTGCGTGGAAATTTTCATTTGAACAAATACAACATGAGTGCTCTATAGTTGAAAATGAGATGGTTTCCTCAGAAACAATTAGCGATAGATTTTCATTCTGTAGAGAAGTATGTACTCTTGGTCTTGATAGACGATACGAGGTTGAAGGTTCAATTGGTGGTCCTGGTGTTATAGTAGAGATTGATGAATGCAAAGTTGGACGGAGGAAATTTGAAAAAGAGCGTTTACGTGAAGGAATATGGATATTAGGTGCAATTATTGTGGATGATAATTTTATTTATGTGAGTGAATTGAGCTTTAATAACTTTGATTTGAATATGTTTGTTATGAATGTAGGTATGATAGAGCGAGTAGGGAAGAAATATCGGTTGGAAATATGTCCTGGCAATAAACGTGATGAGATTACATTAATATCTCTTATTAAAAAACATGTAGCAGTGGGTTCGGAAGTCCATACAGATTGTTGGAAGGGATATACTAATTTAAAAGATCATGGTTATATTCATAAAACTGTGAACCATAGTACAAATTTTGTAGACCCAGATAGTGGAGCGTATACACAAAATATCGAATCATCGTGGCGTGCTTTGCGAGCTCGTCTAAGTAGAGGTGGAATTAAAAAAGATTCGGTTATAGATCATATGTGTGAATATTTATGGCGCTATGAAGTTAAACAGGCTGGCAATGATCCATTTTTACAATTAATTGATGACATTAAATATATATATTCTGGAAATTAATGTAAAATGTATAGAAAATTTCAATTGTTAAACCAAGCGAACCAATATCTACAATGGGAAGATTATGTGATGAGAATTAATTTGGATTAGGTTAATCTGAAAAGTTTATTTATTATTTAGTTACATTATTATTTATGTGATTAGAATGAGTTGTGGTTAGGTTGGGGTGGGGGCGGAGAGGGCCGGCCGTCAGGCCGGCCCGACCACGCATACGAAAATCAAAGTCGGTAAGTTGGTAAGGTAGAGCGCGACATTGAAATGATAAAAAATTTTTTTTAAAAGCGCCAAAAATCCTTCTGGCAATCGTCATTTTAGTCAAAAAAGAACCTATTTTCAAAATTTTATCGAATTCTGTGTTTTGCTATAAACGGAAGTATCGCCCCTATTTTTTTCTCGGTTTTCTTTCGCATATAAACACAATGATCGTTAAATTGTAGTTTATCATCAATAATTACGCCTAGATATTTTATCATTTCCACCCGTTCTATCTCAGTTTTATCCAAACATTTCACAGCCATACTACCTTGAAAACTGCTTTCTTATAACAAGATATCCCTTTATACAATCAATTCTTCTAAAATCATTTTTATTATTTCAATAATTGCAATAATAAATCTTGAACCGGTCATTTGGACCGGTGGTGGTAGGTTTAGTGTTAATCCACGTAATTCTTTTTATCTATAATAGTTTCTAAAACTGCCTTAAATTTTAACTGAATAAATCAATTTGTTATTCAAATTGAGGCTGAAACTTTACTGTCAAATTCCGTGCATTTTTTAAAAAATGCGTCCCTCGCAAGCTGTTTCGGCACCGACCAACGTGGTCGGAAAATGTTGGCTGCCGAAACCACCCAGATTTGGGCGCGCGAGGAAATCCACGAGGACCGGTGGAGGAGAAGGAAATATACCGAGTCAGAGGTGGTTACTGTAGTTTAACACCCACATTGGGCTCGTCACTTTATTTCGTTCACTATTGACAAGACGCGAATCTAACTCGTGTACAGAATGAGATGAGAGTGTATCTGAAACCGCTTCGTCGAGGGGGTCCTCAAATAGACGCCGATTCGGCGAACGCGGTGTTACGCGATTGGCGTAGATCGATCGCAGAGTTGATTGTTTCGGGATTCAAATTGAGGTAGTTTACGGGTCACGACAGCGGGCTGTTGCGAACGCGGCGTCGACAATCATAACATACAGCGTTTGTCCTTCACGCGTTTTGAGACATATAGAAAAACCCATGAGGAGCGACGTGGATCTCAATCGACCGGTAAACTCCTCGATTTGAATCCCGAACACAAGCTATTTGGTTTTTAATTTGATTTTTATAGGGTGTGTTTAGCATTATAAGACCTTCAATCTCGCAAAATTTTTTTTTTTAAATAATCGCAATTTGTCCAAATTTTTTATGTTTAACATTTATCAACTTTGATTAGAGTTTAAAAGAAAGTACATCAAAGTACATCCGTGCATTTTTTTTACAGTAATTGGTGGCATATTAAACTTTAATTTCGCGTTAGTTTAAATCTGCTCATATTTGCTCAAGTGGAGAAAGTAATAAAAAACCATATTAAGAGCGTAAGGTTATTAACGTAAGGAGATTTTTTCTTATTAGCGTATTCGCTCTCTTTACGGCGAACGCACAGAAAAGAGCCTCTTCGCGATTGCACTCTCCGATGATTTTCGGATGTATTAAAACACATAATCGGACAAAGTTGCATACTTTAGACTTGACAACGCTGTAGACATACCGTTCGCAGATATTTTTGCTACGAAAAAGGTCATTCATTGTTTTATTATATTATCGTGCAAACCATAGGGCCTCCTGGTTACATTTGCTACGGGCCCCGTGCTGGATTAATCCGGCACTGGCTGTAGAAGTTTTACCAGTCGAACCCGAGTCGGATTGGTTCTAGTTCTCGAATTCATCGTTCTCAAAGCACCGACGAGATACTATTAACACACAGACTTAAGATAGGTACAGACTGTGCATGCAATACATTTTTCACGCCGTGGTTCTGAATTACCGACCCTGTAGAATTTTTTTTTTATTTATTAATAAGCTTTAGGTCTTTTGTGACCCATAAGCCTTATACATATAAATATATAAACATATATAGTATGTATTAAAAACTGTTATAACCTTGTTCTTACAAATATTAACAGATGATATAATTTCTTACATATAAATATATAAAAAAATACATAATATATCTTACATAACTATTTATTGTTACATATTCACCTATCTATTGTTATAATTAATCTCCTGGTATGAAGCGTGTTATTTATATTATTTACTGCAACTTATATTTCAATTATATACTTGATATACTTATATTCACATTCTTACATATTTTATTCTTACATGTGCTCATTAGCAAAATCTTTTACAATAAACTTTTGTGACCACTCTCTCTATTCATACTCATTCGCAACTAACTAACGCTGTTACACTCGTTGCGTTGACTTCCTCTTTTGCACCGACGAGATACTAGTAAAGACTGCCAGCCCCTGTGTTAAACAGCGAGACGGGTAAGTGGGCGCGATGGGCGCGGGGATAACATAGAGCTTACAGTGAGCTGATATACCACATAGTCAAAAGTTCCACCACCGACGAGATATTCGTCAAGTTGAAGAAGAATGATATAGTAGAATGCTGACATTACCCATTCTGTAATTGCCTTATAATACTATGTATATATAATTCTCTTATTGCATTCTTATTTCCTTATTATTACCATTGTAATAATTGTTTTACAGTATAATCGATAGTTTATAGATGTAGGAAAAATGAAAGTAATTACTACGTAATATTCTACAAATTTATCGAAATTCAAAAGTAATTTGAACGTTATTGCGTTATATATAAAATAATGATTCATAAAAAATATTCTATTATGTTATGTAATGACAAAATCCAATCGTTCTTATTAAGATCCTTAGTAGGAAACAGAAAATTAATTTTTTTACTTATTTATCCCATACTTGTAATGCTCGACAGAATTGACTGCAATTATTATATAGTAGAGGTAGTAACAATAAGATAAAAGTATTAACTAATTAAACTAATTTTCGACGGCTCCTATCCATACAATGTTATTTAGAGGCAGTATTTCGTACGAAGATATCTAACAAAATAATTCTATTTCACTCTATACGAAAATTTCTTGCAACATGACGCTATTTAAAAAGTGCGTGTAACATGATTTTATTTCATTCTGAACTGAACACCACTTCCTGAAATATGAATCGCTTATACATTGTATACATTGTGCGACGAGGCGAAGAGCTAGCAGTCGAAGTCGGAAGTCGAAATCTTAAAAGAATGACTCTCCGCGTCTCTTTTTTTCCCGACGCTGTCCTTCTTTGTGTCCGAAACTTGCGTCGTTCATTACACAAGAAAATATCATCGGAATTATATCATAGCTGGTATCATTTTCATAAAAAAAAACAAAATTTACTAAATATGTTAAGGAAAATCCTACACAAAAATAATGGTAAATAATTAAGTTTTGTTGTTTGATTAATAGTCTCACACTAATATACCCGTCCCGACCCGTATCATGTTACAATGTTTCACTCCACTCCACGGCGATCGAAGCCCTCGAGCTTCGCTTCCCTTTTCTCCGTTCGTCATTACAGAATAGTGTTTCCTGAAAATTGAATGTCTCTGGCCAGACTCGAGTTTTCGACATTTATAGCAAGTTTGCTATAATCTTATTTTATTTGTCAAAATTTAGTTTTCTATTTAAAATATTTTGTTGTTGAAACACATTAATAGTTTTAAATAGTACTTGAAATATTTAAAATGATATTGAAATATTGGAATATTACAATTTGGGCCTAGCCGAACGAGGTAGTCAAAAATGCCCTTCAAAATATTTAAACAGCCGTTCCGCCATTCGATTTTCGGTCAATTTTCCCCATTTACTTGCATTAATTTAATCATATAATTTCATTTAATTGAAATTGATATTTGAGATTTTTTCCCGATTTTTTGGTTTAAAATGTTATTTATACATAGTGAAAAGCACGCAAAAATTCGACAAATGCAGGTTTTTTAGAGAAATTGAAAAATAGCATGGATCATATTTTTAGACTAGTAACATATCAGAACATTTTTTACGACAACGCGTAAACGACAAAGAGGGTTGAGGTACGAGGCAGCTGGCATAGTGCAAAAGGCTGCGTACCGATTATGTACGTCAATGCACATAGAAAAGTTTTTTATTTTTCATTCTTCTTTTACGGTATTACCAACGTATTTGTGAGATTCTTCTAACTAAAATGAGTCTAAATACGTCATAATTTGAGCCATATTTATTTATTTAAAGCGTGATCATAAATCGCAATGATATAGGTTATTATAATAGGTCATTTAATATAATAGGTTATTTAATATAATATATTTATAATTATAAATATTAGGGATGTGTGGGCCGCTCGATGTTCGGGTTCGGATCGGGTCGCAGAAAGTCAGGCGGGGCGGCCCGTTAATTCGACTTCGAATTCGTCGGGCGGGTTCGAAAAGAATCGAAGTTCGAGCGAACGAGTTATTGCGATATCCGAGTATCAAATACTCTGCGTTCTTATGACATAGATAATGGTAATAATGGTTTTCTTTCTTAACTTATAACGAGATTTTTAATATATGTACTAGGTTTTTTTTATAACTACACTAGGTATATTCGGCAAACGTGTGCCTGCTCTTTATTTGTATTAAAGCTTGAAATAATACACGTTTCACGTGAAAAACTTACGAATGAACTCAAATATGTATCAATAATATCTTTAAAATATCTTTACTGAGTTATATACACCTAGAAGGTATAACAATATGGTAAAGTATGGCAATAATTAAAAACGAAATATAAAAATAAACATTATACATATTATATTTCGTGTTTATATTTTATTCTGTATTATCTATAGGCTCTATATGTATAATTTTTTATTTTATATGATTTTATTTTAAGTTAATTTCTATTTTATTTTATATTGTATATTATATATTATCTTTTAAGAATTTGTGTAAGGTTAATGATAGTTAAGTAAGTAGGTTACTTAACAGTTAATAAAAACATCACCTACTAAAAAGGTATCATAACTTATTACGACGTTGTCAATATTTTCTTATAATTTTTTCACGTGAAACGTGCATTATTTCAAATTTTAATACAAATGGAGATCATGCACATGTGTGCCAAATATACCTAATGTAGTTATAAAAAAATCCAAGTAGATATATTAAAAATCACATTATAAGTTATGAAAGAAATACGTACCATTATTATCATTATCTATTTCATAAGAACCCAGAGTTGATTTTCGGGTATCGTGATAACACGCTCGCGCGGTCTTGTTCTATTCTTTTAGAAGCCGCCCGACAAAGGTGAGTCATGGGCCGCCGGATGTGTCTGATGTATCGCGTACCCGACTCGAGTCCGCTTGAGCTCGCTCGACGCCTCTACTGTCTGTCCTGTCAGTGCCCCGAATTGACGATTCGTACGCCTGAAACATGACTGTTTCGCCTGATATTTTCTAGTGCACCCTGGCTGTATTATTATTATTATCCGATTTATGCCGTGTTTGAGCTTATTTTGATTGGGAAAACATTTTCAATCGATAGGTGATGATATCATTATGATAACGTTCGTAATGAGTAATATTGGTTTTAGTTAGTAAATGCCAATACGGTGTGCGTTACAATGTTGCTTCTGATGCTGAATCACGACCGTATCGACTCCGAGAAAAATAAAGGACTTACTGACTCTGAGGAAAATTAAAAATGTAATAACTCTCAGTTAATAAGCAGTCTTCAATGCCTCTTAAAAATGCAATTAATCGTGTACGGATTGATCAGGTGTTTCTCTCTATATTAAAAAATATTTAAAAATCCTTTGACAAATTCTATTTTGTGGCGTCAGGATGTACTGCTTTCGATATTCCATCAGTTTGTATAGTATATATTATTTCTCCTCTTTGTTTCTAGATAAAATTTAATTATGATCCTCCATAAGTTTAACGCCCCGTTCAGCGGTATCATTGACCACATTCAGTCCATGTTTCAGTCAGACTGCTTATTATTCATAATAACTTCTTTTTCCGATATTAGAACTGTTTTTTTGTAGATTGGAGCGTATTAATGAATTTATTTAAGGGAGTACAGAGACTTCCAGGATTGCAAGGGTGCTGGATTCACCTTCTCATCTATAAAAATAGCTACATGCGCAGTTGTATGCTTCCGAATCATGCAAATTCCGCCCCTTAATATCTCGGTCAGTTATGTATATATGAAAAAACTCTTGAAACAAAAGTTGTAGTATATAAGGAGGTGGATATAGTATCAAAGAAAAAACAATTTTTCAAAGTTATTATTTAAAGTTTTTAAGGTCACGGATGTTTTTTTTATCAACAACTGTTTATACTTAATATGGACTCTTAAACAGAAAAAAGACAAATTCAACGATATATCATAACGTCTATTTATGACAAGATTTAAAAAATTCAAAATTTTCAAATTTGCTGCGCCTCATTTTCCCATGATCCAAACGGCCCCAAAATTTTTCCATATCATTTTCTCAACGTTTGTTACAATTCTGGTTTACGGGACCAAAAAAATGTCATGGTCGAAAAATAAGATCAACCCTAATATTACATATACGTAAATTACGAGAAGCAGTAAAGAGTGCTTAACGTCGAAGACGAAAATCCGGGTAACTAACACTTAATATGTACTACATTCCACGTTATTAGAATAATTGTAGTTTAATTATGATGAATATCAACATTTGTTATTTACACCTATAAACGCCACTGTCTCGGAAGGAAATGGACATTTGAGAGAAGCAATGAAATTAGAACATCATTGCGAAAAAAGATGAGTTTGCAACAACCTCAATATTCTATGAAATTCTATTATAATTATAATTATGACTGTATTTTTTTATTATAGGAAGACAGAAGATCAAATAAACTTGTGTATGCTAGTAAAATCAATTTATATATATTATCCAATTTATTCTATTATTTGTTTAACAACTAATAAATCTATAAATTGTTTCATAAACTAAAAAATACTTTCTGCATTTTCGTATTCTTCAATCAGTCCAAATAAATACCATCAACCGGTTCTCATATAACAATTTTTATTAATGCAATTATGACAGTAACAAAACGTTTCTATTTAAAATGAATACATATTTTGAACATAGGTTTTACATTTTTAATTTTTTGCAAGATTAAAAATGTAATTAAAAAAGTAATGAGAAATAAAAATAGAAATCGCTGCACAGGGATTCGAAGGCTAGCTCCAGATTGCGATTCATACGCTCGACGGCTCGACAGCCGAATTTCAGTTTCGTTTCTGTAGAGCAATACAACACGGCAAGTGCTAAAAATAGATTGTGGCTGGCGCAAGCGCACAAGCAGCGCACACGAATATAGTAGAGGTACGCTCGTGTGTGTAGCGCGCGGGCGCGTTGGGAAAGGAACGTTCTGTTTCTCACTCCAGGCAGAATATATCCTAGAGGGCGTAAGAGAACACCAAAAAATTCAAGGCACACCAACTCCCATAAGGCTGGCAGTCTTTAATAGTATCTCGTCGGTGTCTTTTGTTATCACACTATGCCACCTAGTGTCTATCGCGCTACACCTTCTTACGTACCGACAGTGGTAAATTATTATAATCTCAACACCCTCTCTTAATAATTTGCCATTATCGCTTATACATTATACTCATCATTGTTACACACATTATGACATTACGCCCTCTCTAGCTATCAGCCTCTATCATTCTCATATTATTTCTTAGCTTATGAAATTGACCATTCGGTAGCGCCTTAGTCAGAATGTCCGCTTGTTGACCTTTTGTATTCAGATATTTAATTTCTATTATTTTATTTTTCAATGCAGCGTGGATGAAGTTATATTTCAAATCGATATGCTTTACCCTCCTATTGTTTTCGGTATTTTTTGCCAAAGCTATACACCCTTGATTGTCTTCAAACACGACCAAGCTTTCAACGTCAACATGTAAATCTTTTAGCAGTTGACAATGCTACTGTCTTTTGTTTCCTTATTATCCAACTCACTACGTTACCAAATACTTTAAACAGATAGCCAGTTGTTGACTTTCTATCAATTACGTCTCCGCCCCAGTCTGAGTCTACGTAACTCATCAACGGTGTTTCAGTGTGGTCTCTACTATATAGTAACTTCAAATTTGCTGACCCCTTTAGATACCTTAATATTCTCTTTAAATATACCCAAGTCTCAGTACATTCTTTGTCTTGGTACCTGCTCAAATAACTCACTGCAAAACTAATATCCGGTCTCGACCCCAACATGAGATACATCAAACATCCAATCAATTCTTTTACAGGCTTATCCTTCACATCATTATTCTGTTGAGTCATAGACATTCTTAGTTTTGGATCGATTGGCAACGCACGCCCTTTCGCATCTTCAAAATTAAATCTCTTTAGCATACTTAAGATATAACGCGTTTGACTTAATTTTAATATACCCTCGTCTCTATCTATCTCTATCTCTAAACCTAAAAAGTTTTTAATTTCACCTTTATCTTTTATCTTACACATTTTCATCAATTCCGTTTTACACATATTCAATAAATTCACATTTGGACCAGTTAATATAATATCGTCTACATATATTAGTAGGTGTACAACATTAATATCTAATCCCTTAGTATACAAGCAATAGTCATTTTCCGACCTGTTAAATCCTATCTTTAGTAAATATTCATTAATCTCATTGTTCTAACATCTCGATGCTTGTTTCAGTCCATAAAATGATTTCTTTAACTTTAGTATATGTCCATCTCTACAATTTGCTCCATGTGTGGGATATATATACAATATACATCTTCGTTTAATTTGCTATTTAAAAATGCGCTTGAAACATCTAATTGTTTGAAATAATATTCGTATTGGTTCCCTACTGCTAATGACGTTCTAATGGTGGACATTTTTGCTACTGGTGCGTACGTTTCATCATAGTTAAATGATTTCTGCTGTGCGAAGCCTCTAACCACTAATCTTGCCTTGTATTGGTTTGCTGTTTCCTTTTCAAGTGGTTTGAATGAATATGTCCATCTGGTATCCACTATTTCCTTTTCATTGCAGCTATCTATTTTAACTTCTTCCCATGTGTTTTTCTTATCTATAGCTTCTAATTCCCTGTGCATCGCTTTTCTCCATAGTTTCTCATCATGTCTTCCATCTATTTCTTCTATTCTCGTTGGAGCTCCTTCTACAAATGATACTGCATCAAATGCCATATATAATTCAAAATCCTTGTACCTTGATGGTGTCTTCTTCTTCCGTTGGCTTCTCCCACTTGTATCTGGATGCACTGGTTGGTTATTTACCCCTTGCTCATCTTCTACTATTTCATCTTCTTGTCTGTCATCTTCCTCCGTTTCTTCTGTTCTTTCTTCATCTTGATCATCTGTTCCGACATCATCAACCTCTATGTTGATTCTATTGGTTCTGCAACAAGTTAACTTTTCATTAAATTTCACATCTCTGGCTATTTCTATTCTTTGTTTCTCTATGTTCCATAATCTATAACCTGTTGGTGCATATCCCACCATGATACACTTGTCTACCTTCGAGTCAAATTTTCCCCTCAAGTCTTTTGGAATATGTGCATATGCTGTTGATCCGAACACTCTCAGTGTCTTTACGTTTGGTTTTTTGCCATACCATATCTCTGCTGGAGTTGCATCCTTTACATTTACGCTTGGACTCCTGTTAATTATATATGCCGCTGTCTTTATTGCTTCGCCCCAAAGTTCTTTTGGTACATTTGCATCGTATATTAACGTTCTTGCCATGTCTGTCAAGCTCCTATTATATCTCTCTGCCTTGCCATTTTGTTGTGGCGTGTATGGTACAGTGTGGTCGATTGTAATACCATTTTCTTCACAATAGGCTTTAAATTCGTTTGAAACATATTCCCCGCCATTGTCACACCTTAACGTTGCTATCTTCTGACCTAATTTACATTGCGCCATTTTTGAAAATTCTCTAAAACACTTATATACTTCAGATTTGCTTTTGATTATGTAAACGTGAATGAAATTTGAATAGTCATCTATAAACGTTACGAAGTATCTGCTCTCGTCATGTGTAGCTGGAGATATCGGTCCACATACATCTGAGTGGATTATTTCCAATAACCTAGTACTTTTACTTCTCTGTCCGAATTTTAATCTAGTCATTTTTCCTGCTATACATGCCTCACAGAACTCAACTCTATTTAATTTTATTTCTTCTAGACCATCTACCATTTGCGTTTTCACTAATTTCTCTAGGCTACTATACCCTATGTGGCCATACCTTCTATGCCACATGATTACAGAATCATTCTCACATTCTACATTCAAGCACCCACCCTTTTGGATCACAAATTTGATCTCATACAAGTTATTTCTATTGCCTATTCCGGTCAGATTTCCATTATTGAACAATTTTACTTTTCCATTTTCAAATACTACCTTAAGTCCTGACATTTCAAGTTTCTTTACTGACAAGAGATTCTTTCTTAGGTTAGGTACGTAGAATACATTTCTTATTTTACAACTTATCTCTTCACCATTTACGCGGCTTATCACTTCCATGTTCCCTATGCCTACCGCTTCTAGAAAGTTATTATTTTTCGCAATAGCTATTCTAATCGGTTCTCTTAACATCATTAAGTCCTTAAAATACTCTCTCTTATTAACTAAATGGTCTGTACAACCCGAGTCCATATAGAATATAATGTTCGCTTCACTTTCACAATTCTTACTGCTTTCATAACTGGTCATAAAGCATACACTTTTATCACTCTTTTCTTGATCACTGTTTTCAACGAAGTTGCCTCTCTTCAATTGGTCACCTCTATGTATGAACTGCGAGCCCTGCTGTCTCTGTGGATTCCAACTATTGTTGAACCTCTGTGCGTCTCTGTATCCGTATCCATTTCCTCTTGTACTGCTTCCTCCACGTTGAGTTGTTCTGACCCATGGTTTCAGGTTGCTATATCCACGTTGCCTTCTATCGTCTCTTGGTTGTGTACAGTCTTTGGCATAATGGCCTGTTCCTCCACATCCGTAACACGTCACCGTTCTTTGTATCGCAAATGCTGCAGGTTTGTCACTTTCTTCCCAACCTTTTCCTTTTCCTAGTTTTCTCTTCTCTACTTCTCCTCTGAGTTTTGCCTTTACTGCTTCTAGGCTTATATCTGCAGCCGGTGTGTTTTCTAATATCGACACTACTGTATCAAATGACACTGGCAATGCCATTAGCAGATTACATATAAGGTCCTCTTTCTTTACTTCCACTCCGCTGGTTCTCAATTGGCATACCAAATCATCGAATTTGTTCAGGAATTCATCTAAATCTCCTTTTTCGCTCATTTTTAGCGACATTAATTTCCTTTTTAGGTATAGTTGTCCAGGCATACCCTTCTTCTCGTACATTTCTTCTAACGACTTCCACATTTTATACGCGGTCTCTTTTCCTCTCACAATTTCGATTTGATTATCATCTATGCATTGTACGATGGTGGATTTACATTTGCAATCCTTTTTCTGGGCATCTTCCCTTTCCTTTTGAACCGTATATGCTGCATGATCAAATTCCAACTTTATCATACTCTCCACACCTTGCTCTGCCAAAATTGTTTGTACTCTGAATTTTCATGTGTGGTAGTTCTTACCATTCAACGCTTCTACGTTGAATGTGTTCTTCAGATGTGAGGTTGCGCTCCACATTTTTGTTCCGTTCTGCACGTGTTCCACTTAACCTCTAAGTGTTCTCTAATCCAGTTTAATCGGATCACCTGGGCCCATAACCTGTTATAATTAATCTCCTGGTATGAAGCGTGTTATTTATATTATTTACTGCAACTTATATTTAAATTATATACTTGATATATTTATATTCACATTCTTACTGTGACGTGGCAGTTTTGCCACGTCCTCCGGTACCGAGTATCGGAAGACCGGGTCACCCTCTGGCAGCGAAATATGCGAGATGGGCCGTGGCGAACGCTCGCCCTGGGCACGAACGAGACCCATGGGCGAGTTCTTATATTTTTGAGCGTCGCGCCAATTTGCGCGACGCGTGTCTGCAGGGCCATAACCGGGCCCCGAGGGTGGACCCGGAGCACCTCTCCCGCCGAGAAACGGAAAAAGGATCGGCGCCGGCGAAACGCCGACCCGGAGAAATGGAGGAATCGGCGGAGCCCAAGATAGACAACCTGGAGGCGCCGACGAGGACAAGCGATGCCAAGCCAGGAATCCCAGCTGCCTCGCCGTCGCCTCAGCCGGAGAGAAGCCTGATTAGCTGCCGGATTGGCTCGCGTCGATCACCTCACCGGGAAGCGGCGAATCAACAGACATCGCTGCCGTAGAACCGGCGAATCGCCGGAAGCCAGGAACCATCGCGCGGAGCGAGGCCCCGTCCGAAAATCTATTAGCGATGAGCCGAATCTTGCGCGGGGGATAGAGCGCGGAAAGGGGAGACGCTTCGCTTCCGCGTATCCCGAGTCACCGCGGAAATGATCACTTCTTCGTTGGCTCAACGACCGATCAGTCGCGAGATAACATTGTTAACTGTTGCGTAAAAGTAAGAAGTACTGTTCGAATATTGTTAGCGAGCTGCCGGGAATATAGGGACGTAAACCAGCCAGCGTTGCCCTGGGTATTCCTCTGTCTTATTTCTTCGTGAAGTGATCTTTCGCGTGTTGGCTCGGTAAGCGTGTCGTGTCCGCGATCGCGTCGCCGAAACACCGACGCGGCTTCGATGTTGCCGGTATTTGCGGAGAGTAATTCGCGGACGGTACGAATCCGTCGGTCATCGAACGTGCGGAGAAATATATTTTGCGGGTGCTAGTACTAGAGGTCGGATGGCGAGGATCCGCGTGTAGTCTTGACCTCGACTCACGCGGTGAAGGGAGTTTTCGGGTACTAGTCACTATTCAGTTCTATTTGCGAGGATCCGCGCGTCGTTGTAGTTTTCATAGTAACCTCGGCTCGTTCCATGGTGCGGGGCCGCCACGTGCTCTCGTCGTATTTCCGCGACTTGTTACGCCGACGAGAAGTCATTTTTGTAACGCGTGTTCCATCTGAATTCGGGCGTAGAAGGCCGGTAACGCGTACGCCAACGCCGTCATCGCGTTGCTGCCGGATTCGACGCGTATCGAGAAGGTCCTGTGAAGGACAAATCACGCGTACGACGATCTTTCGTTGCCGACCACCTGTCACGCGCCGGTTAACCTCAAAACGCTGCCGGTCGCTGCCGGTTGCGTTCATGTAACATCGGAGGAATAAATCTTGGTTAACCAAAATTCTTAAAGTCGTTATTGTAGTGAGAAACCTTCCCGCCGCGGGGAACGCCTCGTGTTCGACCCGCGTAGTACCCTGTGTCCGTTAGCGAAAAATCCAGATCCAGTTTCGATTGTCGCAGGCTCGTATGGTCGTTTCTCGAAGTGCTCGTATTCGCGAAGCTTAGCGTGGCACCTTCCGTGCCTGGCGCCCGAACTTGGTTTCGACGATCTCGAGAAGCGACGAGCCTGCGAACAATTTTTGTCCCGAGTGGACCGCGTTTCGTGCGGCCGAACGCGGCCCGGCCGCAAGGTCTGTAAATACCCGGTGTCGCTGGGATTTTCGCCCTTCTGGCGACCAGAAAATCCTGGACGACGTGACATTACATATTTTATTCTTATATGTGCTCATTAGCAAAATCTCTTACAATAAACTTTTGTGACCACTCTCTATTGATACTCATTCGCAACTAACTAACTAACGCTTTTGTTATCACACTATGCCACCTAGTGTTTATCACGCTACACCTTCTTACGTACCGGCAGTGGTAAATTATTATAATCTCAACATCTATCTCTCCTAAAATATTATATTATAATATAATTTCTTATATCTACATAGGAACTTTTTATTAAATAGGAATCTCGAGTGAACTTACAACCTAATATTGCATTTATTACACAAGTCATTGATTATCCTTAATATTTTTATCTTTGGTTCTGTTAAAAATATATGCACATCGTATGGAGGTTTCCATTTTGCATTTATTAGGTTTCTAAATAGCACCTGTCTTTCATCTCTATATTTTGGGCATTGCCATAAGATATGATTAATATCTTGATATGGAGCATCACATTCACATTTAGGGCTATCAATTATACCTAGCCTAGCTAGAGATTCATTAGAATTGTAATGATTAGATCTTAAGCTTAACCTATTAAATCTTACTACTATTTCCCTAGTCAGTCTTTGATTATAGAACCATGGTTTTTTTCTTGGCTCATAGTATTTTTCATAATATAATTGTCCTTTCTTATTAAATTCTACTAGTAATTTTCTTTCAAATTCTCTCCACATATTTCTTTTATGGAGTTCTTTGAAGTAAGTGAACGGAACTTTCATATTTTCAGTAAAGTCACAGGTCGTCCCTAAGGCTAAAGTGTCCACTTCTTCATTTCCTTTGATGCCGCAATGAGATGGAATCCATATAAAATCTATTTTACCTCTATTATTAATATTAAATTGTGTTATTTTTTCCTTGGCATCTACAACATATCTATTAGTTGTAACTCCTACATTGATACTGATTAAACTTTGAATCGCACTAAGTGAGTACGATAATATCAGGTATTGTTTGGTATCATCTTCTAGGCATATGTCTATTGCTTTCGTTATGGCTATACATTCTGCTGTAAATACTGATGCAATGTTGTTTATACTAAATGTTTGATTAATTTTTTTATCTGGGCAGCAAACTGCCGCTCCTGTAGATATACCATCCGTGGTTTTAGAACCATCGGTATACATATATGCTAATACTATTACTGTAATTTCTGTCAATAAAGTCATTCAACTCTTCGTTGATATAAGGAAATTTTTTTAGCTGTTTACCAAGAGTTATGTTTCCTTGTATTGTGACGTGGCAGTTTGCCTACGTCCTCTGATAGCGTATATCGGAAGACCGGGTCACCCTCTGGCAGCGAAAAATGCGAGAAGGGCCGTGGCGAGCGCTCGCCCTGGGCACGAGCGAGACCCATGGGCGAGTTCTAATGTTTTTGAGCGTCGCGCCAATTTGCGCGACGCGTTTCTGCAGGACCGTAACCGGGCCCCAAGGGGGGGACCCGGAGCACCTCTCCCGCGGAGAAACGAAAAAGGAATCGGCGCCGGCGGAAACTCCGACCCTGTAAAAACGAGGAATCGACGGAGCCCAGGATAGACAACCTGGAGGCGCCGACGAGGACACGAGATGCCAAGCCAAGAATCTCAGCTGCCTCACCGTCGCCTCAGCCGGAGTGAAGCTTGGCCAGCTGCCGGATTGACTCGCGCCGATCACCTCACAGGGAAGCGGCGAATCACCACGCAGCGCTGCCGGAGAGTCGACGAATCGCCGGACGCCAGGGACCGTCGCGCGGAGCGAGGCCCCGTCCGAAGATCGATTAGCGATTGGTCAAATCCTACGCGGGGGTGTAGGGCGGAAAGAGGGGGACGCTCCGCTTCCGCGTTCCCGAGTCACCGCGGAAAAGATCACTTCTTCGTTGGCTCAAGTAGTACACAGTCGATTTCCATAATTAAACGATTGCGTAAATCTAAGTAGTTGTTCGAAATTGCGAAGCAAGCTGCCGGACGAGAGGGACGTCGACAGTTGAACGTTGCCCTGGGTAAGCCTCTGTTTTATTTCTTAACGAAGTGATCTTTCTCGTGTTGGCTCGGTAAGCGTGTCGTGTCCGCGATCGCGTCGCAGTAACACCGACGCGGCTTCGATGCTGCCGGTATTCGTGGAGAATTAGATTCGCGAACGGTACGAATCCGTCGGTTTACGATCGCGCGGAAAAGAGATATTTAGCGGGTGCCAGTTCCAATAGAGGTCGGATGTGGGAATCCGCGTGTTGTCCGGACCTCGACACGCGCGGTGACGGAGTTTAGCGGGGACTGGACGCCATTATTTTAGTGAGATTCCGCGTGTCGTAGTCGTTTTCACTCGATCCTCGATTCGTTCCATGGTGCGGGCAGCCACGTGCTCTCGTCGTATTTCCGCGACTTGTTACGCCGACGAGAAGTCTATTGTATCACGCGTGTTCGATCGGAATTCGGGCGTGAAACGTGAATATCGCGTACGCCAACGTTGTCATTACGTTGCTGCCGGGTTCGACGCGTCTCGAGAAGGGCCAGCGAAGGGCAAATTGCGCGTGCGACGGTCGTCCGTTGCCGAACACCTGTCACGCGCCGGTTAACCTAGAAACGCTGCCGGCCGCTGCCGGTAGTGCGGGTGTAACATCGCCATAATAAATTGAGTTAACCGAAGATCTCGAGAGTATTTATTGTAGTGAGAAACCTTCCCGCCGCGGGGAATGCCTCGTGTTCGATTCGCGTAGGATCCTGTACCCGTTCGTGAAGTGTGTTATTCTCGATCTCGATTGTCGCAGGCTCGTACTATCGTTTCTCAAAGTGTTCGTATTTGCGAAGCTTAGCGTGGCACCTTCCGTGCCTGGCGCCCGAACTTGATTTATAAAAACTGAGAAACGACGAGCTTGCGAACAATTTTTGTCCCGGGTGGACCGCGTTTCGCGCGGCCGAACGCGGCCCGGTCGAAAGGTCTATAAAAACCCGGAGTCGCTGGGATTTTCGCCCTTCTGGCAAAGAAAATCCTGGACGACGTGACAGTATATATGTATATAAGTGATGTGTGGTAGTTTGTTATAAAATTAACGTAATTGTTACCTTTGTAGTATAAATCTTCAAATTCTAGAACCTCTCTTATGCATCTGTTGAATATGCTTGTACTGTATTTTATTGCTGAGTTTCAGGATCCGATCCCCACCATACTCTTAGAAATTTAATAATGTTTAATGCTTTGAAGCATTGTTGTCGGAGTTTGTTTATTTGTGCTTCAAAAGTAAGTTTACTATCAAATATCATTCCTAAGAATTTTACGTGTCCTGAGTTCAATTTAGTATGTTGTCCAATCAGTACTGGTATGGTGTTGGGCCGCAGATTTCTATTATTGAAGATTATTTCACTTTTGTTGGGAGATGGTTCTAAGCTAAGGCCGTGTAGGTTCTCTATTATTTTGTCAATTGCTTGCTCTATTTGTTGTTTGGCTTTGTCAAGTGAATTATTTTTATAGTATAGGGCAATGTCATCAGCATATTGAGAAATTTGTATTTCCTCAGGTATTCCATCAAAAATTTGTAATAGATAAATGTTGTATAATAAGGGACTTAGTACCCCTCCTTGTGGGAGCCCTATATGAATGTTTCTGATCTCATTTTGGTTATCAAATTTTGCATATCTGCAGTATATCCAATGTGCTATAAAACTAAGCATTCTATTTG
>OW121706.1:17683763-17853763 GCA_933228785.1 Lasioglossum pauxillum | reverse complement strand
TTTTCAGCGGCAGCTACTCTCTACACTCCTTACTATGTATTATCTAGCGCCCCACGTTTTTCATTTTAAATCTTACAAGTATTTTCTTAGCTATTAAAAATTCACAATCACAAATTTTCAGGGGTTAGGAATCTGTATGGGGCTAGAAAAAATTATTTTATACTTTTTAGTCCGTTTTTTAAACGTGGCGTTTTTAAACATTTTATTTTATACTTTTTAGTGCGTTTTAAAAACGTGGTATTTTTAAAAAATGTATTTTTATTTAAATAATTATTTTCTGCTTTTTAGTCTTGTATGTGTGAAATTTTACAATCGATTTTGAACATTTTGATGAGATTATTACAGAGACATGTAGTAAATTTCAAACGGTATTGCGACGCGTCATATCGAAAACGAACGCCGTGGTAAAATGTCAAAGATAAAGGTTCGACGGAGAATTTCGGTGTAACTGTTCTTTCGCTTGGTAAACAAACATTATAGTATACTAATTCGTAGTAACTTTGTAAACACCGCACGGAGCTCGAACGCACACTGAGCTCCTTCGGTGCGAAGCAAGTCAGTGGAGTGGGGATGAGTCAGAGTGGGAACCGAGTGGGCACTACCGGTCGTCGCGCGGGGACGTTTAACGGTTAAATTTTTAATAGTTTATATCTCCTAAACGCGTAAGCTGTTGTAAATAAAAAAAATTTTTTTTTAAATATTGCATTGTCATATAGTACTGAGCTATGTTTAAAATTTCAAGTCTCTAGCTCATCGAGAAGTTAGTTTAAAATCAGTTGTAAAATTTGTACCGAACAGACAAACAGACATACAAGAAAGCGACCTAATAAAAACGTGGTAAAATATTTAATGGCATACCTGGTGATTTGGCGACTTCTCTGTGAAAATCATCATTAACGAACTGCTCCTTTTTTGTAGACATTATTTCGAGATTATAACAGAGACATGTAGTAAATTTCAGACAGTATTGGGACCGCATCATATCGAAACGCCGTGGTAAAATGTCAAAGATAAAGGTTCGACTGAAAATCTCGGTATAACTGTCCCTTCGATTGGTAAACAAACATTATAGTATAATAATACGTAGCAACTTTGTAAACACCGCACGGAGCTCAAACGCACACTGACGCACACTGACGCACACTGAGCTCCTTCGGTGCGAATCGGGTCAGTGGAATGGGGATGAGTGAGAGAGGGAACGGGTAGTGGAGTAGGCAGCGCTGTCGCGCGGCGTGGCGATCGCTGAACGCGATGACGTAGGTTTCGCGGGGGGGGGGGTGAACAGGTAAATATTTAATTGTTATATCTCCGAATCTCCAAACGGATAGACTTTTTAAAAATTTTATTTTTGAATAATGCATTGTCATCCAGTTCTGAGCCATGTAACCGATTTCAAGTCTCTAGCTCATCAGGAAGTTAGTTTAAAATCAATTGCAAAATTTGCCACCGAACAAACAGACAAACAGACAAACAGACAAACAAGAAAGCGAGCTAATAAAAACGTGGTAAAAAGGTGTCGTTGTCCAAGAGTGGTTACTAATATTGTTCTCCAGGTATAAATAGAGTTATTTAATCGTATACAGTGTGCTGGTATTTTCTCGAGACCAGCGGTATAGACAACGGACCACAACAGCGGTGCGCTCGACCCACCTCTACCTGAAACGGAGGAACACGGCGTCCTTTACCAGCTCATTGTGACGCCAATTTTAATGATACCATCTTTTTCAAGGGCTCATTTTAAAAGAGAAACTTCAAGGAATATTACCATATTTTTTTCAAAATTTAAATCACTGAGCGCCATCATTAAAATAAACGCAAAAGAAGAATTTGTTTAAATTTTTCGACATTATAAAGTTGATTTTCGAGGTTGAAAAAATTATTTTGTAATAGCCCAATCATTTCCGAATGAAACGAAATAAAATGTAGCCCAATCGGCCAAACGGTTCCTGAGATAAAAATTCGTAAGTGAGGCCTGGTTTCGCCAAAATGGGCAAAAATTGAAAAATTTGAAGGCCTGCCATTTCTAAAAAAATTCGAAACCGGCAAAATGATGACTTCAACCCCTCCTAATTTTACATGGACTACAACATATTTCATTTAGAACAAAATCAGCGATGGTGCCTGCAAAAAGTGATCGATTCGGCATGGAATGACCCTCGAACAAGTTCGAGCGAACGAGTTATTCCGATATCCCAGATTCAAATACTCTGCGTTCTTATGAAATAAATAATGGTAATAATGGTTTTCTTTCTTAACTTATAACGAGATTTTTAATATATGTACTTGGTTTTTTTATAACTACACTAGGTATATTCGGCAAACGTGTGCCTGCTCTTTATTTGTATTAAAGCTTGAAATAATGCACGTTTCACGTGAAAAACTTAAAAGACAATATTTCTGGCTTTTTAACGAATTTGCTCCGAATGAACTTAAATATGTATCAATAATATCTTTAAAATATCCTTACGGAGTTATACACACTGTAACGTTGGCCCTTTTCCACGCGGGTTTCTGGCCGGCGGAAATGGTCTACTCCCGAGAATTTACAGCCGCTGAGGACGGGCCGTGCTCGGCCGCGCGTGCACGGTCCTCTCGGGACAAAATGAGCGACGTGAGGATTCGAAAATGACACGAATGAATTGTTCGGGCGCCAGATACTCACGTATCACACAAACTAACACCAAAGGTTCGTGTTCGAAGAAGTCGAACACGAGTTTCGAATCTTCTCGTAGTGTCCGACGGAAAGCAGCGATACGGGCAACCAGGAGTTCGGACACAGGAAATAACGGGGACAGCCCTCGCGGCAGGACGGATCTCGCAGGTCGGAAATAAATCGAGAGTGTAGGGCACGAATGATTTTATTCGTTGTCAAACGTAAGATACAGGCGAGCGGCCACGAGGCCGCAACCCGGGAGCCCGCGCTCCTTGTACACTTTAGCGACGGATGTTCGTTCGCGGAACGCGTTAGTCGATTTCGGATTGTTGTTTCTTTCGTACTAAAGAAAACTAATGGCGGTACTCGTGCAGCTGGCGGCCGGTTTGTCCGTTCATTTTCTCGGAGGTGCCCCTATCTTGGCCCTGTACTCGGCGTTCATCTTTCGCCAATAGTCGGCGCACTTCGGGCAAGTGCGTACCGACTCCCCCGGTGTACCGCATCGGAAGCAATGTGGTTTTACATCTCTTGGGCACTTGCTCCTATTGTGTCCGTTTTGGCCGCAGTTCCAGCAGCTTTCGTACTCCCTCCTTTTCGGCGGTAGCTCCTCCGTCGGGATCATTGGCGGAATTGACTCCGTTTCTATCTCCTGCCGGGGTGCTCCACTGCCGGACGGTCGATAGATTGTCGTCTTCCCGTGTATCGATGCCCTCGGTACTGGTGGTCTTGCTTCGGGGCCGGGAGTTGATTTCGCCGCTGATTTGGCTTCTGGGTCGGGAGTTGATTTCGCCGCTGATTTGGCTTCTGGGTCGGGAGTTGCTTTCGCCGCTGATTTGGCTTCTGGGCCGGGAGTTGTCCCCACCGGCCGTGTCTTGGGCGGGTTGCGGAAATAATTCCTTATCCCCCTTATGTTCTGAAGCACTCCCCGGAACATTCTATTAACTTCCTCATATTCCGGGGGCATGTCCGGGATTACCACTAGGGCGGGCCCTACCGCCTCCTCTGGGTCTTCCTCTACCCCTCCTTCCGGCGTTGGTACTTCCGTTGGTGAGCTTTGAGGTGGTAATGGGACCGGGAGTGACGACCCCTCCTCTTCGAGTGGTCCTAGTAGATCCTCGACCGAAATGCTTTTGGTCATCCGGTGGAGTTGCCGGAAGTTGTCTTGCGTCATCTCCACGGCTTGCTCCATGAGCCCCAGGTCGTTGACCAGCAGCTCGTACTTGTTTGCTACTGCCGGATCCACCTCGTAGTTCTGCATCTGAAATTGTATCATTTGCACTGTTGGGCCGTTCTCCCTCCCTTTTCTCTGGCGGACTGTACGTTTTTAGGTCTTCTATGTGGGCTTTTCCCGCTTCCCGGCCCTCCACTGTTGTGAGCCGGTAGACTACTGTCGATAATTTGTCCGCGACCCTGAATGGTCCCGCGAACTTTGGACAAAGTTTCGCTGCTACGTTCTGCGCTGTTGACGATAGTACCCGGTTCCGCCGCAGTACCAAATCTCCTACTCCGAATTGCACGTTTTTACGACGAAGATTGTAATATTTTGATTGCGTCTCATATGCTCTATCTAAGTTTTCTGCCACCCAATGTCTTAATGTGGCGAGGTGTGAAACGCGATCCTTCCATCCCTCCGAATTTCCGACCTCGAGGTCTACCGCGTGTTCCACCTTTGCCCTGCGGAATGCCGCGGGCCTAGGCTCTCGTCCGAAATTCAAAAATGCCGGGGATGCTTGGAGCACTGCATGGTACGCGGTATTATATGCGAACCGGAATTTTGAGATATTTAAATCCCAATCCCTATGATCTTTACCAATGTACGATACTATCATCGTTTTCAAAATCCTATTCACCCTCTCCACCGGATTCGCTTGAGGGTGATACGGAGGCGTTGTCGAGATTGCGATTCCGTAATCTTTCGCCAATTCGTGAATTGTTTTATTAACGAACTCGGTACCGTTGTCCGTCAGCAGTACCTCGGGAGTTCCCCACCGCGAGAATACCAAATTCTCAAGAGTTTCCGAAATTTTTGCTCCCGTGGCCTTTCTGAGAGGGCAACACTCCACCCATTTTGTGAAGAGATCCTGCATTGATAGCAGATAGGCGAATCCTGCACGACTAGATGGAAGCGGGCCCATTATGTCTGCCGCAACTACCATCCATGGAGCCGTAATGCGACGCCTACCCATCAGTCCGGAGGGGAGAGACAGTTCCACCACCTTCGTTAATTGACAGACGGGACAGCGTCGCACGTACTCTACAACAGTTCTAAACATTCCCGGCCAGAAATATTTTGCCGCTATTCGGTGGTAGGTCTTCTCCACTCCAAGATGACCCGCTTGGACCTCATCGTGCGATTCTTTCAAGATCTCATTCCTCCTATCCGCCCGAATTACTTATTTTCATTCACAAAGATCTCCTCCCAAAATTTCCGCAATTAAGGGATCTGTTCGACGGTAATATAGTTGCCCCTCCCAAATTGACCACGCAGGGTGTTGCTCCGGGTTTGATTCGACTACACGAAATTTTTCTTCAAACCAATCTAAACGTGTCGCGGCTACTATTGGCAATTCATCCCCTTCCGGTTTTGTCCCCTCAAACATCCGTGATAATGCATCAGGTACATTATTTAGCGAGCCTTTACGGTATTTGATTTCGAAATCGTATTCGAGCAATTGCAATGTACGGCATTCTTCGGAATTGAAATAATCCCTTACCGGGAACCGTGAACGCGGTAATTTCTTTACTGCTTTCCTCGAGCGGAATTTGAAAGTACGCCTGGCTGAGATCGAGAGTGGAAATGTAACGTGCCGCCCGTAATTTATCTAGAATGCCTGTCATTATCGGGAGCGGGTACGCGTCTTTTTTCGAGACTGCATTGACTTTGCGGAAGTCTAAACAAAATCGGTACTTGCCATTTGCCTTCTTTACCATTATTATGGGGCTTGACCACTCACTTTCTGATGGTTCTATTATTCCATCCGCTAATAATTTGTCTACTTCTGCGTAGATCGCTTCCCTTACTTTCGGGGATACATTATACGACCTCTGTTTAATTGGTCTACTGTCACCAACATTGATTTTGTGAGTGGTCAACGTTGTCAACCCCGGAATTTTCGCAAAATCACTGAGTTCTTTCTCTAAAAGTTCGCGTAGCCGCTCTTTCTCTCCGTCGGATAGTATTTGTAGGCCGCAGCAGAGTGGCTCGATCGCAGGGGAACCAAAAGGGAATTCTATGCGCGGTCGCGCCGCGAAGTGCCATGCCGCTCTATGGTACTCGACAACGATACCGAATTTCGCTATTGCATCTATTCCCAATAACAATGGGTTCACACAATTTATCGAGAACGCGGACGAGAATTTCCCTGCTTTCGCTTTCGATTGTAACCCTAAGTTTTGCCTGTTCCGTTGCCCGATCCACCGCGCCTGTAGCTAAGAGGAAATAATACGGTTTTTCGGCGATCGAGACTTTCGCGTGATTTCTTACTGCACGAATTACTGTTCGACTTGCAAACGAGATTGATGAACCGGAATCTATTAACGCGCGTGCACTATATTTGCCGATTTTAGTATCGATTATCAACAATGATGGTATTTTCTTTTGATTTTGTGTCGAATCGATTTCCGAAATTCGAGCCGATATTATTGTATCCGGGATCGTTCCGGCCCCCTCGAGCGGTCCCGATTCCAGTTTCCCGGTTTACGATCGCATTTTTGACATTCCCGTACAGTTACGTCTAGTTCACCGCAACTGTAACAATGAATTATTCTTTTGGCTTTGCAGTGTTTCGCGCGGTGCCCTTCTTCTTGGCAGTTGCAACATCTGCTATTTCCCCTCGGATCGTTCCCCGACGGTCTTACTGCGCAGCCGGTGTTTTTCGTTGCACGTTTTCCGCGGAATTTACTGCTCGGTGACGATCGTGAATTACCGTGCCTATTCGATCTTTGGCCCCTTCGTTCGGACGATTCCTCGTCGCTCTCTCCGTTACTACTCGTATCGTACCCTTCCGCGGCATTTACTAACTCGTATTCCCGGAATTTATGTTGTTTTTCATTTCCGAGATATTTTGGGTGTTTTTTATAATCCGCGGGATTGTATGCAAAGTACCTATTCGCTAGATGTGGCGAACGGTAATAATCCGCCTTACCTGGTGAAACGTTACTCTCCGCTTCCCGTAATTTTTTTTCGAGTTGCTTCAGGGTCATATTGTCGACGAATGCTACCGCGTTCCGAAGTTCTGATCGCGCGTTGTAATAGACTCTAGCGACCCCTTTCTCGGCTGGCCACGGCCTTTCCAACCGATTCATCATTGCTTCCATACACGCTATGTAATCCCGTACTGGTTCCTCCGGCCCTTGTTTCCGGACTCGCAAATCGTGCTCTCACAGTTCCTGATAATCGGGATCGAAATAATTTTCCCGCCATTCCTTCACGAATTCCCTCCAAGTTTTAAATTTTCCTCGATTCTTATACCACAGCGCGGCTTTTCCGGACAGGCACACCGGTAAACAACGCAGAAGATCGGCATCATTTAAATTTGAACTGGCCCTAAGGTCTTCTAAACGGGAGAGGAACGTTTCCGGATCCTCGTCCGTTTTGCCCGCAAATTTCAATTGCCATTTTCTAATTATGTCGAACGGTGCTGTCGAGTTAGGCCTCTCCGGAGGAAACGGTGTTTTTCCGTCATCCTCCGTTTTTATTGCCGCACTCGACGTGCCTGCCGCGGGGGGACGGCGGGATGTCGGAACAGGCAACCGTAATACCGAATTTACGCTGTCCTTCCTCTCCCGGTCTCTCCATACGGTTAAGGATGGAAAACCAGGTTGAGGATCACTGGACGTTCCTTCCCCGGGGTCTAGATCGCAATCATTGTAGTCCGATAAATCGTCTCTATCCATTTCGGAGACACCCGATATTTGCTTCGCGACCTACAGCGGTTTGTTTTTCTACTCGCGTTACCGAACTCTCAAGGCCTCCGGCCGCGCAATGTTTACGTTTCGTGCCCGGAGTCACGTTACGGTCGACGAAATTCGTTGTTGCTAAGCGGTTCGAAATTCCTCGTCTTTGTTCCCGACCGATCTCAACGCGCTTGCTTCACGAACGATATCCTAATTACACGCGTTACCATACAGTACCCCAACACAAAACCTATTTATGGCCCGGATTTGGCTACGACCTTGTGAAAAAAAAATTTTGAAACCGCGAATGTTATAACGGACGAACACAAAATATGGCGTGCGTGATTTCTAATTCACGTCTACGGATATTGACTAGGCCACGAAATTTTCGCCCAACACCGAAAACGTACACTCCCTTCACACCAGAATTACACAATATGACACAGTACCATAAATGCAAAATTGCTTACAAAATCTAAATTTTCAATATTCTGACAGAGAAAAAAAACAGAAGAACGAGAAATGCGTCGCGCTGGCTCTCGAAAATCTTCCGTAAAAGTGGTTGAGCGTGGTTCTCGTCGGAAAGGATAGCGTATTCGCACGCGCGCGATTCTTTCGATTTCTCGCCGTCGGACCGCGATTTCCGTGGATTTTACCCGCGCGTTGTACCGTAATCTACCTGCGAGAGTCCTCCGTTATCCCTGCGCCTCTCTCTGTTCTCGGGAAAAACCATTGCGAGAGAGAGGTCCCTGTGCGGGCGCCAATTTGTAACGTTGGCCCTTTTCCACGCGGGTTTCTGGCCGGCGGAAATGGTCTACTCCCGAGAATTTACAGCCGCTGAGGACGGGCCGTGCTCGGCCGCGCGTGCACGGTCCTCTCGGGACAAAATGAGCGACGAGAGGATTCGAAAATGACACGAATGAATTGTTCGGGCGACAGAAACTCACGTATCACACAAACTAACACCAAAGGTTCGTGTTCGAAGAAGTCGAACACGAGTTTCGAATCTTCTCGTAGTGTCCGACGGAAAGCAACGATACAGGCAACCAGGAGTTCGGACACAGGAAATAACGGGGACAGCCCTCGCGGCAGGACGGATCTCGCAGGTCGGAAATAAATCGAGAGTGTAGGGCTCGAATGATTTTATTCGTTGTCAAACGTAAGATACAGGCGAGCGGCCACGAGGCCGCAACCCGGGAGCCCGCGCTCCTTGTACACTTTAGCGACGGATGTTCGTTCGCGAAACGCGTTAGTCGATTTCGGATTGTTAACGTGTCACGGAAGTACGGTACGGCGGTACGAGTATGTCTCGCGAGAGACGAGAATTCAACCAGCGCAGGTGTACGGCGCGATTCGCACGGACCGTCGCGCGGTCGACGAGTTCGATTCGTTTCGCGTTCTCGAATTTACAACGTCGAGCTTATCCTTTTTCCGACGCGGCTCCTTGAGGAAGTCTTCCGAAATTAGAATGGGGGGACTACTCTACCCGACTCATAGCGTCTTCCGAATTGACGCGAGCACCAAGCACGAGGCCCGAAGGGCCTCGGCACACCAAAGTTCCGAGGACGAGACGAACATGTGTCGTCCTCGCACCAAATTACGAGCCACCGCGAAGTATTACGAAACCAGGAATCACTGATCGACTCACCGTGTAGATTGTCTGTTTCCCCGTCTGGATGGTAATACGGCAGTTGGACGGCCTCCTCGGGACTTTCTTTGCCCTCGGAACTCGGCTGGACAGGCACGAAACTCTCAAACCACCCGCGACGCGGAATTACGGTCACTGATTACGGGAATCGAGAATAAGGCCTGGCAAGGCAACGATCTGTTCTCTATATAAACGAGCGCGACAGTGATCCCCCAATTCGAATCGACGGAACGCATCGATTCTAGCTCCCCCCACTCCTTTCGTCCTACCGAATTTCCCTATGGGCGCACCCGCAACGCAACTATCCCTAGCCGCAGGGCCGGACTCTCGGAACAGGTCGTCGGGCCCCCGACCTTCATAACACCAAGTAACGGCCGTCGCTGACGACCGGGGAGGAGGAATCCCCCCAGACGCTCCGGCGCACCACCCACGCCGGGGTCAATTGTAGGCAGGGTGAGACGACGGTGGGACCACCAACATGCTCGATCTCAACGCATCCATGACCCCATCGTCCCACGTCGTCGCCTCCAAGTTTGCTGGCCCGTGTGTGCAGGTGACTCCTTTTGAGCTCCTCCAGCTGAAGGATATTTTGGCCAAACGTTTGTCCTTCGGTCGATCCTTGGTTTCGGGGCGCCTTACGGTAGTCCGCTCGCCTTAGGCACGTTCCTGTAATTGGCCACTCTCGGCGCGTGCCATAGATGGCGTTAGGAGTGATCTTTAGACTGATTTTTCCATCCTCAAGGAACGCTCTTAACCTGCGAGTGGTTTGCGATTGTTACGTCCCGAGGGCTCCGGGGGTCGCGGGTGTCTCGAGCTGGGGCTCGGGGCACCCAGCCGAGCGACCCCAGGGATGGGGGACACCATGTGGGTGCCCCGCATAGTGTCCAAATAGCACTAGGTTTTGATTGGGGGGAGCTTCTCTCCCCCCCGGGAATGGGGCTTGCAAGCCGGGGCTGGAGGTGGTCGGTTGCATTCGATTTCGAGATCCCGACCACCTCCAAATTAGCTTAGGGAGGTCACCGTAGGTTTTTTAGTGGGTAGGTCCGGTCCCTTCTGGAACGGACAGTCCCACATAACCCCGTCTCTCCCCCAGGAGGGCGGGGTACGCGTAAAGCGTTTTTCCTACGTTAAAAAAAAAAAAAAAAAAAAAGGTATGGGGGGAGCTAACCCCTCCCGTCGGGATGCATGAGAAGCTAGGAGGTGTACTGTTGAGTTCTCGCGAGATCCAGGCACCTCCTGCATAGCTTAGGTGGGCGTGTGTTTTTTAGTGCGGTAGGCCTCGGGAGGGGATCGAGTCGCTTGCGAGTCGACCCCCACCCGAGGAGAGTCCCACATAACCTCGGTTATCCCCCAGGATGCCGAGGTATGCGGAAAGCATTTTCACACGAAAAGAAAAGGTTACTTAACAGTTAATAAAAACATCACTCACTAAAAAATTACCATAACTTATTACATACCACGTTGTAAATACTTTCTTATAATTTTTCACGTGAAACATGCATCATTTCAAATATTAATACAAATAAAGATCATGCACATTTGTGCTGAATATACCTAATGTAGTTATACAAAAATCCAAGTACATATCCCAGATAGCACAAACACATCTGAAAGACGTCTGAAAGTTGCCTGCCGCATGACGTAAGTACGTCTGACAGATGTCTTTTACGTCTTCAACACGTCGTTGTCACGTCGCTGTCACATCTTTGTACGTCTTTAACACATATTTGTTAGTAAACTGGGAGACTTAAAGATATCTCTCACAGGTCTTTCTGACATCTTAAAGATTTCTTGTAAAGACGTATCTTTAAGACGTCTTTTTAGGCTACTTTTATGCATCTTTCGGAGGTTTTTCAGGCATCTTTTAGACGTCTTATTACAATTTAGAAATTTGTATGCAGTTGTCGGGATTCGAACTCGGGACTACCGTTTAACTTCATAATGTGCTTCCTCACTGAGCCATGCGAACCTATATTGTTAGATTCATTACTTTTTATTCTTATAGGTTCAAATCATATCAAATCATATAATTATTAGAAGAGATAAACTTCTGTTAAAATATTTTTTAGGTAAAAATCAAACTACTTTTTTTGTAATGAAGCATAGTATTAGTATATCAACGATTAAGAGATATATATATATTTTCGTAAGTACTTCAATCGTTTCTGCCGTGAAAACAGCGTCTCCAAAGAGGTGCCTCTTACACGTCCAAAGGGCGTACTTTTTCAGACGTAGTTTTGACGGTTGGAGGAAGGTGCCTTTTATGCATCTCATTTCTGATGTAAAGACGGCATCTCCAAAGAGGTGCCTCTTACACGTCCAAAAGGGCGTACTTTTTCAGACGTAGTTTTGACGGTTGGAGGAAGGTGCCTTTTATGCATCTCATTTCTGACGTAAAAACGACATCTCCAAAGAGGTGCCTCTTACACGTCCAAAAGGGCGTACTTTTTCAGACGTAGTTTTGACGGTTGAAGGAAGGTGCCTTTTATGCATCTCATTTTTGACGTAAAAACGACATCTCCAAAAAGGTGCCGTTTACACGTCCAAAAAGGCGTACCTTTTCAGACGTAGTTTTGACGGTTGAAGGAAGGTGTTCTTATGCATCTCATTTCTGACGTAAAAAGACATCTCCAAAGAGGAGTCTTTTACACGTCCAAAAAAGCGTCTTTTGGATACGTCGTTTTTACGTCAGAAATGAGATACATAAAAGGCACCTTCAGCCGAAAAAGTACGCCTTTTTGGACGTGTAAAAGGCGTCTTTTCGAAACGTAAGACGTAAAGACGTAAAAATGACGAGAAAACGACATCTGTCAGACGTACTGTGCTACTTGGGATATTACAAATCACATTAAAAGTTATGAAAGAAATACGTGCCATTATTATCATTATCTATTTCATAAGAACACAGAGTTGATTCTCGGGTATCGCGCTAATTCACTTGCGCGATCTTGTTCTATTCTTTTAGAAGACGCCCAACAAAGGTGAGTCATGGGCCGCCCAATGTGTCTGATGGATCGCGCACCCGACTCGAGCCCGCTTGAGCCCGCACGACAGCTCGACTGTGTGTTCTGTCAGTGCAGTGGCGCACCCAGGATTTAATCTTGGGGGGGCCGAGTTGTACGGACAAAATTTTGTGGCCTGGTGCAAGAATTGCCAATGTACAGTTAGCGCGTTATAACTAGTGATATAAAACACAATGAATGACCTTTTTTTTCGTTTTTTAGCCAAAATATCTCCTAACGATACCCAGGGCTGTTCCACGATTTTGCTTTTAGAAGCTAAACATGTTTTACATACAGGGAACCGGATTAATATTCGGGCGCTCCAAAAAGACGATAACTTTTTTAATATTGTACTATAGGATTTGAACTTTTTTGGGAAGCTAGAGCAATAAGTTTACTACAGGATGTGTAAAGAAATTTTATTAAAAATTGCAATTGATCGGAATTGTACAAATAATACTAAAAGTTGCATTTTTCAACTTTTTTATGTGGGTCTTGTGACGTGGCAGTTTTGCCACGTCCACCAGTACCGAGTATCGGAAGACCGGGTCACCCTCTGGCAGTGAAATATGCGAGACGGGCCGTGGCGAGCGCTCGCCCTGGGCACGAACGAGACCCATGGGCGAGTGCTTATATTTTTGAGCGTCGCGCCAATTTGCGCGACGTGTGTCTGCAGGACCATAACCGGGCCCCGAGGGTGGACCCGGAGCACCTCTCCCGCCGAGAAACGGAAAAAGGATCGGCGCCGGCGAAACGCCGACCCGGAGAAATGGAGGAATCGGCGGAGCCCAGGATAGACAACCTGGAGGCGCCGACGAGGACAGGCGATGCCAAGCCAGGAATCCCAGCTGCCTCGCCGTCACCTCAGCCGGAGAGAAGCCTGATCAGCTGCCGGATTGGCTCGCGTCGATCACCTCACCGGGAAACGGCGAATCGACAGACATCGCTGCCGGAGAACCGGCGAATCGCCGGAAGCCAGGAACCATCGCGCGGAGCGAGGCCCCGTCCGAAAATCTATTAGCGATGAGCCGAATCTTGCGCGGGGGATAGAGCGCGGAAAGGGGAGACGCTTCGCTTGCGCGTATCCCGAGACACCGTGGAAATGATCACTTCTTCGTTGGCTCAACGACCGATCAGTCGCGAGATAACATTGTTAACTGTTGCGTAAAAGTAAGAAGTACTGTTCGAATATTGTTAGCGAGCTGCCGGGAATATAGGGACGTAAACCAGCCAGCGTTGCCCTGGGTATTCCTCTGTCTTATTTCTTCGTGAAGTGATCTTTCGCGTGTTGGCTCGGTAAGTGTGTCGTGTCCGCGATCGCGTCGCCGAAACACCGACGCGGCTTCGATGTTGCCGGTATTTGCGGAGAGTAATTCGCGGACGGTACGAATCCGTCGGTCATCGAACGTGCGGAGAAATATATTTTGCGGGTGCTAGTACTAGAGGTCGGATGGCGAGGATCCGCGTGTAGTCTTGACCTCGACTCACGCGGTGAAGGGAGTTTTCGGGTACTAGTCACTATTCAGTTCTATTTGCGAGGATCCGCGCGTCGTTGTAGTTTTCATAGTAACCTCGGCTCGTTCCATGGTGCGGGGCCGCCACGTGCTCTCGTCGTATTTCCGCGACTTGTTACGCCGACGAGAAGTCATTTTTGTAACGCGTGTTCCATCTGAATTCGGGCGTAGAAGGCCGGTAACGCGTACGCCAACGCCGTCATCGCGTTGCTGCCGGATTCGACGCGTATCGAGAAGGTCCTGCGAAGGACAAATCGCGCGTACGACGATCTTTCGTTGCCGACCACCTGCCACGCGCCGGTTAACCTCAAAACGCTGCCGGTCACTGCCGGTTGCGCTCATGTAACATCGGAGGAATAAATCTTGGTTAACCGAAATTCTTAGAGTCGTTATTGTAGTGAGAAACCTTCCCGCCGCGGGGAACGCCTCGTGTTCGACCCGCGTAGTACCCTGTGCCCGTTAGCGAAAAATCCAGATCCATTTTCGATTGTCGCAGGCTCGGATGGTCGTTTCTTGAAGTGCTCGTATTCGCGAAGCTTAGCGTGGCACCTTCCGTGCCTGGCGCCCGAACTTGGTTTCGACGATCTCGAGAAGCGACGAGCCTGCGAACAATTTTTGTCCCGGGTGGACCGCGTTTCGTGCGGCCGAACGCGGCCCGGCCGCAAGGTCTGTAAATACGCGGTATCGCTGGGATTTTCGAAAATCCTGGACGACGTGACAGTCTATATTGAAAATTTAAAAAATACGTTTTGTAGATCTGTGTCATTAAAAATATTCTGAAAATTTCAACAAAATCAGTCGGCGTTGCAATGAGCTACAAACGTTCAAAGATGGTAAAAATTGCATTCCCACATCAACCGATTTCGATGAAACTTTCACAGTGCATGTAATTGACACAGACCTACAAATTTTTAAAATTTTCAGTATAGGCCCACATAAAAAATTTCATCAATTGCAATTTTTGAAAAAATTTCTTTTCACATCCTGTAGTAAACTAATTGCTCTAGCTTCTCAAAAAAGTTAAAATCGTATAATACAATATTTAAAAAGTTACCGTCTTTTTTGGAGCGTCCGAATATTAATCCGGTTCACTGTATGTGTTACCATAGTTATTTAAGCTTTCTAATATTGTCTGAGATAAGTTTTTTCCTGTAGTATTTGTTATAGGAACAAATTGTAAGAATTGTTCACAAAGCTTGCTATCATTTTCTTCGTCTATATACCTGACACACAAGGAAAGTTGCTCAGTGGTAGAAATGTCATAAGTTTCATCAGCAAGAAGTGAAAAACATTTCGCCGAATTAATTTTTTTAACCAAATGGTTCAAAATGACTTCATTACAAGCATTTATGATTTGATTTTGTATGTTCCAGCTAATGTAGGTAGCGTTTTTAGCAGCATGTTTAAAATGTTCAGTGAGGTTCTCATCGCCCGCATCGACTCTCATTCTTAATAAAGCTCGAAAATTGCCTTCATTAGCGATTGGCTCCTGTTCAAATGAAATTTCTCCATAATCGCGATGTCCTCTCAAAGGTATATTTTGCCGACCACATAAAATTATTGTTTTTTTATAATCGGTTCCAATCGTTTCCGGTTAACTGCAGCTTGTGATATCTTGCTTGCGTCAATTTGTCGATCAACTGAAAGACATTTTCCATCTCTAATATTTTGTAGTTTTTCGTAAGTCTCATAACAGCTTCTATGTGATATTTTGTGTTTTGATGCTTATTAAATTTATCAACGGCTTTCTTCCAGTTGTTATATCCTTGTGTAACATGGGGAAAGGTCAGGCCCTTTTCCCATTAACCATCCAATAGCCCAACTATCAGGGTAGCCAACCCACGTATACAAAACTCTTGATTCGAAAATTCATTTTTTTAATTTTTGACCACGTTTTGGAGTAAATCGACCACTGTGCGGCGCAGCGGCGCGGTAGGAGCACCAATACTGACGCGTACACGGCCACAGACGCACAACAATAGGCAGAATTCAGTATTCTAGTATTGGCAGTTTTTGCAAATATCTTGGAACCCAAGGAAGTGCATGCCTTATATGTATAGGGTAAAGTTGTTCAAAATGTTGAGTTTTACATATAAAATATCCAAAAATCATCGAAATCGTAGAGGAAGCAGCTATTCTACAGTTTGACCAATTTTCCAGTGTCATTATTCTTGGGGGGGACTTGGCCCCCTGGCCCCCCCTGGGTGCGCCACTGTGTCAGTGCCTCAACTTGACGATTCGTACGGCTGAAACATGACTGTTTCGCCTGATATTTTCTAGTGCAACCTGGCTGTATTATTATTATTATCCGATTTCTGTCATGTTTGAGCTTATTTTGCTTGGGAAAACATTTTTAATCGATAGGTGATGATATCATTATGATAACGTTCATAATAAGTAATATTGGTTTTAGTTAGTGTAAGGAATATCGAAATTGCGAACGTCGAGAGCGGGCAGTGTGCGGCTCGACAGCGCGACGCGAACCCTTCAGGTAAAAACCCAGTGCACATTTGGAGGTGCAGGTAGCGAACACGCTGGCAACAAGGTGTCCTTAAGACTAGAGTTTACCTGAGCGGTCACTCTTCCAGTGACGCTCGGAGTGTCAAGACTAAGAGATCCTTTAATAAATCGCACCTTAGCGGACGGCTTCACCGTCAATAGTTGTATTCATTTATCGCCTACACCTTCCACAGCGTTAAGTTGTAGTCTAGTAGGCTATTATCTTACATTAGTAAATGCCAATACGCTGTGCGTTACAATGTTGCCTCTGATGCTGAATCACGACCGTATCGAACGTCGCGTCGTGTGCCTCTTAGAGACAACATGTAAGTGTTTCACCTTCACTTATTAATAGCAATTATATTATATGTCTCGTTCTCAATGATAGTATTGTAGTCATGCTTGTCATGCTTTACATCACAACGTTCAGTGCGTATTGAATTTGAATTTGGCGGTCTTCCATCGCCTACTTGTCCCTATTTATTCCTCTATTCTCATATTGTTTCGTTGTGCCAAATCATCGAGAACGTTTTTGGAATAGTGTTCAAAAGAAAAGGTAAATTCTAACAAGGCGTTATGTAGAAAAATGCCTGGCTACAAGAAGAAGAAGCGGTCGAGATCTCGTTCACGAGAGGTCTATCATTCTAGGCGCAGAACTGACGAGAATTCGATCAACTGCAGAAACAGTTGGATAACCTAACAAAAGTGGTACAGTGTCTAGCGAATTTACAAAACGAGCAGAGTTCGCCTAACCTACCTTCGAAAGATATTATAATTGGTAAGTAAAATCACTGATGTGGTTGTCTTGCTCGGTATTCTCATGTTTCCACACGAAAGTTGAGAGATAATACTCATACGGTCTTACCGGTCCATACGACTTTAAATACCCATAGTCCATACGACTTTAAATACACATAGTCCATACGATTTCAAAAATCAAAAGGATTGCCACGGTCCATACGACCTTGGAAGGAATGTTATTGTGATTAAGTTCAACAAGAACGTTAATATCACATAAAATTTTTTTATTTCGGCGCAAGGTTCGATCATTAATACCACAAAGCAAATGTGCAAATTAAACCATGTTTCTCGACGTTTCGATCCTAATGTGGATCATTTTCACAGAGACATTTTTTTGCGTCTGAAAAATAATATATGTATGATATGTTTTATAACAATGTTGTATCGAATCAGTGTAAGATCGTAACAAAACCTATGAAAAATACATACTTGATGTGACAAGAAAAACTACATTTGAACGAATATTGAAATGTTTAAAGTAGCACTGAACTTTATTCCAACGGTGGCAGAAATGTAACTGAACCATGTGTTAGAACACAAACGAACAGGAAAAATCATGTGAGAATATGATTGGTTTATCGATATCGATCGTTAATATCACAATTGCACAACAAGTGCTACTTAATAATTCTTCTGCTCCTTAACACTTTACCTACTGGAAGCCTATTAATAGGATTTTCAATAATTGTGCGGTACCAAAAGAAAGCATAGAAATGTTCTTTTACATTGCAATCTTAAATGAAACTATTAGATGAAGCTATTGAGGTTAACTTGTTAGTTCACAATGAAAATTGCTGTTGCTAATGAAGGTTCTATTAAAAAGTGTTTAACCATGTACCATAGATTTTTCAAAATTATGGGATAATCACCGGTCGGTATAATATGTTAATTTCACAGACGTAGAAAATAAGGAGAATAATTCGAGTTTAGACGAAGATGAAGAAGAATGATTAAAATCCTCTGAACTTGAGATATCAAAGTGTAGTGTTCTGGAGATACTGGGAATAGATCCCAATGACTCCAAATTCAAAAATGAAGTTCTTCCAGAAAATAAAAAAAAGCAAATTTTGGAATTCTATAATAGAAATGGGTTTTCTACACCGAAGCCCCTAATTTGAATCTAGAAATAAGTCCATTGCTTTCTGAAGTTGCAAGAAAGAGGGTTCAACATTTTATGGAAAGGCATAATTACGTTGGCACGGCCATAGCTGCCTTAGGTGCTGCAGTCTCTATGTTAATAGAACCTCCAGAAGATGGTTTAGATGAAGATATATTTACGGATTATATAAGCCATGCTGGTCAGATTTGAACTGATGTTTTCTCATCAACAGTCGATGGCAAGAAAATCTTTTATCACACCGCAGTTAAATAAAAGTGTCAAACCAATGGTGGACACGATGCTTTCAGACGAATGACTTTATGGTGATAATCTCAACGACAAAGTCAATGATGTTAAAGAGATTGAAACGGCTTGTGCGAATATCAAGGAGAAGCCTCCTCAAAAATATATACCTAAGGCGCGAGAGCCGGGAAATTGGAAATACCCACCTGTGGAATACCGACAGGTGGGTCAACAGCAAAGGTGTCGTCAAGGACTTCGCAGAGTTCAACCAAGGTGACACCTCAGATGTTCAACCAATCATCGTTGAAGAAATGACTCGGGTAGATAAACCTACGAGGCGTCTTTGTCACTTTGTAAAAAGATGGAAATACCTTACTTCAGATAGGTATATTTTAAGTTGTGTGAAGGGTTATAAAATTCCATTTGTGGAAACACCCTTTCAAAGAATTGCCTATTTTTTTTATGTTATTTAACGTCGCTTTTCGAACTCCTTTCCGGAATTATTTCACGACGGGACCTACAGTTTTTATAAGGTGGGTTCCGAACCACCTTGGGCACCACAGTCTACAGAGAGCACATGGAGTTATTCCAGAGGTGCCGGCGTCGGGGATCGAACCCGCGACCACGGAGTCCGTAGGCGCGCGCTCTACCCACTGAGCCACTGCGTGCCTCTCAAGAATTGCCTATAAAAAGAAAGATCGTTCTTTCGAAGAAATGAAAAAATTCATTTCCTCTTATTTTCTCGTTCCAAAACCCGATGGTACAAATCATTCTATTTTTAATCTTAAAGGATTGAATAAATTTATCAGATTCCACATTTCAAAATGGAGGATATTAGATCCGCGTTAAGTCTATTATCGCGAGAGGATTACATGAGTTCTTTAGATCTTAAAGATGCATATCTTATAGTCCTCATCTACGAAGGTCACAGAAAATTGCTCAGGTTCATATTTTAAAAGAAAATATTTCAATTTGTATGCCTGCCTTTTGGATTATGCACTAGCCCAGTGATGAGCAACCCGCAGGCCCGCGGGCCACATTTGGCCCGCTAGCAAACTGCCTTAATATTGCGTTCGTTGCCGGTTGCGGCCCGCGCGTAGTCTTATGTTTCTACTTTTGGCCCACAATACGCCGCGAGTTGCTCACCACTGCACTAGCCCATGCGTCTTTACACTAAATTATTGGTTTTATATATGGATGACTTCTTATTTATTCATGAATCTAAAGATATATGTGAAAAAATGTAAAGAAAGCAATTAAAATATTAGAATATTTAGTTGCTAATCAGAAATGTAAATTTCTAGGATTCATTATTGGCTCAGTTAACTTTTCCTTGAATTTAACGAATAAGAAGAAAAACCAAATAATAGAACTAGTGAATGTGTTTAAAATCGGGAAGCCGTATAAAATTAGAAAATTTTCTATATTTCTAGGTGTCTTAACCGCGGCATGTCCGGCCGTGGCTTATGAATTTATTCACTGCAAACGATTAGAAAGACAAAATATTTAGCACTGAAATTTAATGGAGTGAATTACGAAGGATTTATTTGTATAACTAAATTTATGTTAGAAGATTTTGAGTGGTGGAAGATAAATGCACTTATTGGATCGAATCCAATTAGAACAAAAAATTTTGTTATCGAAATCTTTTCTGATTCGTTCTTGACAGGTTGGGGTTGCTACTGTAATGGCTGAGAGGCCTTTGGATTTTGGAACAAGCAAGAAAAGAAAAATTATATTAATTATCTTGAGCTATTAATGGAACAGCTTTCTATGCAGTAAAATGCTTTGCGTCAGAATTATCGCAATACGAAGTATTACTTAGATTAGATAACACTACGGCTATTTCTTATATTAATAGAGCCGGAGGTGTACAATTTTCACATTTTTGTGGGTTTTCAAGAAAAATTTGGAGTTGGTGCGAAGAGAGAAGCATATGGTTATGATTATCGTATATTTCTTTCAGTGAAAATGTAGAAGCAGATAAAGCATCACGTAATGTCAATATAGATTCTGAATAGGAACTTTCTTAAAAAGCTTTTACACAAGTAGAGAAACATTTGAGAAAAATTTGGTTTCTTTACAATAGATTTATTTGCATCTAGTTTGAATAAGAAATATAAAAGATTTTATTCTAGATTCCCAGATCCGGAAGCAGAAGCTGTAGATGCTTTTACTATATCATGGAAAAATGAAAATTTTATGTCTTTCCTCCCTTCGTATCCGAACATTAATTAAAATAATTAACGATAAAGCAATTGGTACTGTTGTAGTACCTCTATGGCCCACGCAACCGTGAGTCGAGAGTCATCCGTTGGCATCTCGCCTTTCGTTGGTGGCAGGCAGGTTATCAGGGCAGCTTTCTCGAGAAAAGGTTTAACAGATAAATGTGATGTTCGATTGAACAGAACAGAAAGATGTGATGGTTGATTCCATCACAAAAGCGACTTTAAAACAATACGAATATAATTTAAAACACGGTGCACGTTATAATACTTTAAACACCACTCGTTCTACAATATCCTTAATTTCTGGATATGATATGTAAATGGAGACCAATCGAACCAAAATATGCTACAACATGGGATGTTACCCCGGTGCTTAATTACATTGGAAAGCTACATCCACTTAATCAATTGAAATTAAAGGACGCTGTCGAAAAAGTGGCAACATTATTAGCTTTGACAACAGCTCAAAGACTGCAAACTCTAGCGTTAATAAATATCGATAATATAGAAATAAACAGTTCAGGAATAAGTATTAAAATTACAGAACAGATTAAAACATCAAAACCTGGAGCTTTTCAACTTGATTTAGTATTTACAACTAGAATCTTACTAGAATCTTACTAGAAAATATGGGTTTGCGCAAAAGCATTTGTTGTACTTATTTGAGCAAATTGTGGTCTGGGTGAGGGCTCATTCTAAAGAGGAAGGTTTGACGCAGTGTGCTCTGGTCATCAGGGCAGTCAAAAAGTCTTCTAGAGACAGAAAAATGCATTGAAACCTGCGGGTTTTTTCCTTGATTTTTTCTTTACTTTGGGCCTTCATATTATTAGATATAAACATAATCTCGTTAACCACATGACCAGAGCACACTGCGTTAAACCTTCCTCTTTAGAATGAGCCCTCACCCAGACCACAATTTGCTCAAATAAGGACAACAAATGCTTTTGCACCAACCCATATTTTCTAGTAAGATTCCAGTTGTAACTAGCGCATAGACTACCCCCTTAAGGCTGCCCGGGGCACCGACGAGATACTATCAGAGGGGAAATGAGAGTGCTCACGCCCGGGGTTTGGCCGTGCCGCTTTTGTCTCCACATCATGTTTAGCCTGGAACAGCTCCTACATCATCTTTAACATGGAAAAGAACCTACACCACCTTTAGCAGGAAACAGAACCCACTTTACTGTTATTAAATCTGTAGCGTGGATCAGAACTAGCTTCAACCACCGATCAGATCATATAACATAATTTAATAGTTAATATCATTTAATAGTATCTGGTCGGTGGCTGAAGCTAGTTCTGATCCATTATACAGTAAAGTGGGTTCTGTTTCCTGCTAAAGATGGTGTAGGTTTTGTTCCAGGCTAAACATGATGTGGAGACAAAAGCGGCACGGCCAAACCCTGGGCATGAGCTCTCATTTCCTGTCTGATACTATTAAGGACTGCCAGCCCTCGTGCTATTCAGCGGGTCCAGTAACCGGGCGCGACCGGGCGCGGGAATAACGTGGAACTTAGGCCGTCCACACACGGCACGGGTCGATTGTAATCGCGTCGTGGAGTTCGTACGTCTTGATCGTCATGTACGATTCATGCGACGGACGCGATTGCCGTCCACATACGGGTCGATTGTCAGTCTCATGCGACGGACGCAATTGCCATCTGCACACAAGTCGATTGTTTCTCAGTCGATTTGTGTTTTTCAAACATCAAGAAACGCGTTTTCACTTTCAAAAATGAGCAGTTCTAGTGATGAGGAGGACTTCGTTATGTTGAAGTTACAGCAGTCGCCAGATAAGGTAGAAAGTGGCTTCATTCCTCTCCTCCTTTTCCCTTTCCACTATCCTATTCCAGCACCATGCGCACACTCCAACGTCCCCCACTAAGATCGTAGACCACGGTGCCTTTGCCGTAGACTGGACTGAGCATCAGAGAGGAGGTACTTGATTCCCCTCGGTTTTCTCAGTCTGACGACACTGAGTCACAGGGATTGATAAACTGTTGCACAATTTTCTGTGGAGTGAGAGTGTTCTTAAGGAGTTGTCTTCTCAGGTCGATTTAATCCGGAAGTATTACCACTTGGTATATTGAGCGAAGATTGAGGGAAATCTGTTGAACTTCCACCAACCTCATCTATGAGGAGCAAAGCTCTCCTTTTGTAACTCCTCAGTTGAACATCATTCAACTGCATGAGGTCTGGGATGAGGATTATTAGGAAATTTTTTATTCCTTCATCTCTCTTGTCCTCTATATCTTTTGGCGGAAGGGGGTTTGATAACTTAGCCTACCAGTAATTTATCTGAAGCAACAGCAGAAATCGACGAGACAGATAATTCGGAAGAAGAAAATACGGATATCACAGAGGAAATGTTAAGTGAGCCGGGAGTTTGTTTACCATCTGCGCCATTCCTTGCCCTAATTTCAACGCCACCATCGGCAAATCAGGGGGACAGAGTTGCGACTCCTCCATCGGAAGCGACAATTAGAACAAGAGGGCCACATGGGCAGTAGGGTGGACCTTAGTTATACTCGTAGAAAATTATTTTGTCGAATTTTTTTCGGGACACCCCCTAGAATTGTGACACTTGACGCAAAAATAATGTGTGAAAAATTTGAAATCGATCGGATAACGGGAAGTGCTGCCGCATCGACTTTGAAAATTTTTTAATTTTGTAACTCGATTTCCTCCACTGTAGTATATCATTAGTATATATTTTTAACTTCCCGATTTTATAGGGAAGTTATTGTAATGACCCCGAAAATCGAAAATCGATTTTTTAGCAGATCTTCACGTTTCATGGTCATTGCAGTCATTTTAGACTATTTTCAGCAAAATGTTCGTATGTGTGTGTGTGTGTGTGCGTATGTCCGTTTCTATGTAATCAAATTTTTCGTTAACGTTTTCAGAAAAAGTAACAACGCGATCAGGATGATGAATGATGCAATCGATGTGCCCCGCAGTGCTTCGATCGGTGGCACCTTTTCTCGCGCATGCGTGACAATTTCAGCCTCAGTAACGCAACTACATCGATGAAATCGGGTAGCTTGAGCACCCCGCAGACTTTTATAATTGAAACTTATTCTTTATTTTGAGGATGGGATAGGGAAAGAGCACTACAATAACTACGCAAAAGAATACATAATAAAACAAGGAAATACTTCCACTCGTCCCGCCAATAGCACCGGTACACTGCACACTCCCGCCAATTCAGTGCTCTGGCCGCTCCGCAACCCAATAGTAGATACGTTACTGTTTTCTCGCGCATGCGCGAGAAAAAGGTGCCACCGATCGAAGCACTGGTGCCCCGTCGTAACTTAGAGCTGATTAGATTTTGGTCCATATTGGTCAAGTAGTTTTTTAGATTTTTAGTTTTTTTTCGAAAAGAGTTCATTCTACAATGCAATTTATAAGAGAGGACGAAAATTTTCCACCAAAGAACCAAACGCAATTACATAAAAAAAAAATTTTTTCTTAATTTTTTTTAGATTTAAAAAAAATTTTTTTCTTTTTTTTAGATTAAAAAAAAATTTTTTTTTTAACTGATGCTAATGTTACCGCTTGGAATAATCCAAAGTTATTCCAATGCAACAGTGAATTTATCATCTCTACTCCCAAGAATACATTTTGGGAGAATATCGATGAAAGTACAAAAAAAACGATGTTAGCGATGTTGGCGAAGGAGTAACGAATCGGGAAGTTCTTTGTGTGACTCTTGGAGAGTCACACACCAAATAAAAAACATTAATATCAGTAGGCCCTACTAGCCATGCGTATCACTGACCCTCTCGCAAGAGCAGTCCTACCCGCGAGCACGCGAAGCGAGCGAGCAAAAACAACCCTACTCGCGAGCGAGCGAAGCGAGCGAGCAACAATAGCCCTCTAGTTATATATCGTTTAATTTGTCTTTTTACGTACTATAATAATGTAGAAACAAAATGTAGCATTAATTTAAAAAAAAAATTCGTGACCTTGAAATCTCAAAAATTGACTTTTAAAAAATTTTGTTTGCATTATATTTAATTTAATAAACAATACAACTTTGGTCTAAGAAATTTTTTTATATTTTTATAAATAGCGAAAGTATTTAGACATTATACATATGCTTATACATAATACATTATTAATATATATATACAATATACATTATACATATAATACAGTACATTATACAAAAAACTAAAATTATTTTAGAAAATTTCGTTGAAATAATTTATTTATCTCGTAATGACTTTTTTGATTTATCTGGATATTGTTTCCTATTTTCGGAAATAATTTGTAAAATATATTGTTTCTCTTCTTCATTTTTTGATAATAACTGATTATAGTCTTGAATAAGCTTAATACCACGCTCAGCAGTGTCATTAACAACTTTGAAGTTTTGTACAATGTTTAGTCCAAATTTGAAATCCTCGTCACGTTCCCATGAATCGGGATCTTTTTTTAAAAATTCTATAGGAATTGAAAATCTTTCAAAAAATCGTAGTGTTTTGTGGGAAATAAAATGTTTTACCAGCATAGTTTTTTAAGTCTTCACGAGTTATTTCATATTTCTTACATGATTCGTCGGTTTCAATGTTATCAGATTCGTCGACTCAGTGGTAAGTGCCTCCACCATTCGTAATTTTGTATTCTTCTCCACGGTTTTATCAAAAAATGCTAAGGCTACCGCTTCTGTTGATAAATACCATACTTTTTAAAAATTTTGTTGATAAATACAAAATTTTTTTAATGCTATAGAACTTATTTTTTCGTCAGTAGAACGGTATACATACAGTTTCTGTAAAAATTCTAAATCTTGACGTGGAGCTTCCGCTGCCATTTGAGCTCGAATCCACGCTTTTATGTAAATATTAGCGAGAAAGACGCAAATGTCGAGAATTCCATTTTCTTCGTCGGCGCTTAATACAAACTGATTTTTAAATAAATATATTTTTAAACAATATAAAGCTTTCGCTTTAGCTTTAGCTTTCATGGTGGAAAGCTTCTGGGGCCCGAAATCTTATATTTCTTGGTGGAGTCCCATCCAGGGAAATAATTATTAGCTCCAAAAATTCTTTGTAATCTTCTCTTGGCTGCTGTTCTTTTTGTAATACATCGATAGAAAATTTAAGGATTTCTTGAATCACGTTATCTGTATGTAATAGTTTCGCGGACATATTCGGTTTCGATTCCGGGTACGAAATTCAATTTGTTTATTGTCCTCCAAGTATCCTGAAATTTTTTAAAGTTAAACATTTGGACCTGAAGATTTTAACATTTTTTCGTGAAATATACTATGTAAAATGATTTCATATATGGTGTCTGCAAGGGAAATATAAAATGTCCCTTTCCAATTTTTGTTCGAGGAGAACACAGGCTCCTCGGTACCGTCCAGTATTTATGGACGTGGTATCGAAGCAAAGTGCTTGTACTTTCTCGGATAATCCCCATTCTTCTAATAAATCGTAAACCGCAGAAGCTTGATTGGCTCCATTGTGCCGAATGAAATTATTGGAATTCCCAATAACCTCTCAACACCTCTGAAACTAATTAATACTGCTAATTTCTCTATTTTTCCTGTGTCTTGTAGAGATGGTTGTAAAGAAAGTAGTTTTCCGTCCCAGTGCACTGTAACTGCATCGAGCTCGCAGTCATGTAGGAAGTGCGGATTTGTATGTTTTCTATTGTATGTATGTGTGAATTGTGCGTGTGCATGAGTGCCGCGGTACTGCGACCGCGACACATTAAAAAATAATCAATAAATAAATACGAGACGTTTTCTAGAAGATTCGTTAAATAAAACATCCGAGCGAGTAGTTTATAAAAGGACGTGTTCACGCAGCGACTTCACTTTTTCTCGAAAACACGAATACGAAAACACGAATACGCCAAGTTGTTTATTATACGGAATACGGTTAAAGAATTTAATGTTTATTCACTGTTTGTTAAATTGTATATTAGTCGTGTGCTTTCTTTTCTTAAATAAAACTGTTTAACATCTTTTCTCTTACAGTCATTAAATGACTCACGCAATTTTTTTACAATTTCTGCGCGCAATTTAGTTCGTTGGATGCGAATTGAGGATCGATTCAATTCTATACGATAGAAGGACGTATAAAGGACTGGTTAGTCTGTTCCGTCACGGACACTCGGACATTTTGGACCATTTAGTTTTGTCTGTGACGACCGGAAATAATTCGTGAGGCTCGCACAAAGGCCAAGCGCCCGGGATCGTGTCTAACCCCAGGGGGCGCCGGAATCTTTTACTCCCCTCTACACCCCAAGGGATGCCTATGCTAGTGTCTGCCAGGCTGACATAGGCAGAATATAACATGCTGTATTTATTTAAAATGCTATTAACTAAAACTTGTCAGAGTTTGTCGTGTCAATAGGTGGCGAATACGTTGTTAAGGAACTTAAACGTTATAACAAAGAGTTTTACTGTTTTGGAAAGTTAGTACAATTATTAATTGACTACATGACGTGGAATGAGATTTGTGGAAAATTGCAATTGGTCGGAATTGCAGAGGAAATACTAACAGTTGTATTTCGCTATTTTTTTGGGGTGGCCCATTATTGAAAATTTGAAGAGCACGTTGTGTGGATCTACAGGGTGTTTACACTATTCCTGGCCAGAGTTTCTCTTGCAAATTATTAGAAAAACATGAAAGAGCAAAAAGTAGTACATACTATTTTTTATACGCAACGCAACGACATATGCAATTTTTTTGTGTTTATGGTATTTTGTTAGATATGAATCTGTATACTGTATAGCGACCCTCAAGGTCATGCAAGGTCGGAAACGAAAGAAGTATTTTGAATATTTAATACCAATGTGTTTGCAAGTATTTCAATATGCTTCTTTGGTTTCTGACCTTGCATGACCTTGAGGGTCACTGCACAGTATACGAATCAATTCGACTAGACACGCGCTCTCATGTGACATAAGAAATAATAAAGTCACCTTCGTATCTAACAAAATACCATAAACACGAAAAAATTGCATATGTCGTTGTGTTGCGTATAAAAAACAGTATGTACTACTTTTTCCTCTTTCATGTTTTACTAATAATTACTATTTGCAAGAGAAACGCTGGCTAGGAATAGTGTGAACACCCTGTAGATCCACACAACCTGCTCTTCAAATTTTCAATAATGGGCCACCCAAAAAAAATAGCGAAATACAACTGTTAGTATTTCTTCTGCAATTCCGACCAATTGCAATTTTCCAGAAATCTCTTTCCACGTCATGTAGTCAATTAATTGTAACTAACTTTTCAAAAAAATCAAACTCGCGGGGACCAATGTTAAACAAGTCATCGCTCAGTGGGGTAATTGGCCCGAAATGTCGGGACAAACTATTTTGGCGTTATTTAAAGGGTCAACAGTATTATCGTCAGCTGTAGCATTATGAAATCAAAAACCTATTTCCACATTTAAAAAGTCAAAATGGCTGGATGGAAAAGCTCGAAGAAATTATTTTACATGTTAATTACGGTGAAATAGATCACGTAGCTGTTTACTAAATAAATATATTATTACTTATTATAACTGTGAAATAATATTATTTACGTATTCCACAGTATGTATTTAGTATTGCGATTCCGTACCGCCCAATAGAAACGCTTGCGACTTTTCTTGCTCTGGAAATCCTACCCTCTCCTTTGACGTCGTTGAGTAGTTCTGCCGCACTTTAAATAAGCAAGTAATTTTACTTGTACATCGAAAACACATGTTGCTAATTAGTCATTGGGCAACGGGAATTGACAGGTTACCTGAATGATGGCAACAAGTTGTTACGAATAATGAAAAAAGAACGGTATAAGAGCAAGAATCGTAGAATACGACCATATATTTAAACATTTTTTCACACTCGATCCGGTGGAAAATTTGCAGATGTTACGTCCTGACGTCCGTCACCGGACTCTCCCCTTATATATTTGCACTATAAGTTAATATATAAGTAATTGATATTAATATCTGAGAAGACTCCCATCCGACGTCATCACTTTGGAATGTGATCACGTCAAGCCTCAGTGATTTTGGGCATAACAATTCCAAGGCCTGCTCACTCAAGCATACGACGCTATTGTTTCCCCCACGGATCCACTGCCTGCTCTCTCAAGCGCGTAATCCTTCTATTGTTCCCCCACCAACTCTTCTATTGTTCCCCCACCACAAGTCCACCTGGCAACAGGCCTATAAAAGCCAGGATCGGAGAGCAGAGCAGTCAGTCAGCAACAGTAGTAGTATTATTCGACTATTTAGTAGAGCAATCACTAGCAGATCATTATTCAGTAGAGCGATCATTAGCAGTCAGTAACTCAGCAAGTCAGTACTATTTCGGGAAGGCTCAACGATAGCCAACAAGCATTTCTACGATTCAACCTCCGAACATTACAGTTCTCGCTGATGAATCAATGCGGGACGCTATAATTTATTTATAGTTGATAACCGTGATCTGAGAGAACGCTCCCTTCCTCAAAGGTCTCCTTTTGTCTACGTGAGGTTCATCAAAAGTTCGATTCGTCAAGTGACGTGTGCGTGTGCAACGGAGAGAGAGAGTCACGAGTGAGAGTGAGAATCGCGCACCGGGCCCAATATCGTTTCTCCCTCGAACTAGGCGGACTTGGTCCAGCCGTTCGAGCCAACGCTCCAACCCCGAGTCAGGCGGACTTGGTCCAGCCGTTCGGGCACCCTTCTCATTCACGGTCAGGCGGACTTGGTCCAGCCGTCCGAGAATTCCCAAATCCTAGCTCAAACCCTCGACGATCGAACCGCTACATTCTATTCGATCTCTCTCTCGGGCCGGATCTGCGCGGTACGCTCCCACGTCACCACGAGTCGTGAACCACACGCAAATTCGAGTGCCATTTCGAGTCATCTCTCCGAGTCTCCGACGAAATATCCCTAATCCTCCGCAATATCGTCCTGAGGTCAAACCTCGGTCGTAACATTGGTGACAGCTGCGGTGGGATTCGAATTGCTCAACGGAGCACCCACAATTGCCACATTCTACATAATTTTCAACATACACGATGTCTCGAACCTCGAATCCAAGCAACCCCGCATCGGTACAGTCGGTTCTCAATGAGGCCACAGCGAGGGAGCGCGTTTTACTGGAACAACTCGAAACAATGGGGCGAAGACACCAGGAACTGCTCGAAAAATACAATACACGGTTCAACCCAGTACAGAAACGTGAGCAAGTCCCCGTCGTAAAGTCTGAACCCGCAGCAAACCTCACTGTGATCGAAGGGATAGCCGCCAAACTGAAAACGCTGCAAGAAATGATCGAGAATCTGGGCAGCCCAGCAAGCTCTCATACATCCGAGCGCAGTCCGACACCGGACCCCTTAAGGCTACTGGACAAGATCGCGCACAAAATCGAGGCACATTCATCCCGCGAATGCGGACGAATTACGCTAAAAGACGCAGTGGAAACCGTCCCCCACTTCGATGGTGAGAACATTACCGTCTTCCAGTTCGCACGAGCATGTAAACGGGCCCGTGAAATGCTGCCCGCGAAAGCCGAGCCAAATCTGGCCAAACTCCTGCGTAATCGGTTGAAAGGACACGCAGCTCTGGCCGTTGAGGACCAAACACATCATTCAGTGGATGAACTAATCAACAGACTGAGATACGTTGTAACCGTACCAGTTACATATCGAGTGAGAGCGAGAGGGACGTTCGCGGATTCCCACTACAGCGAGCCGCGACAAGATCTGCTATCCTTGTCAAAGTAAAGGACCGCAGATCATCCCCGCTAATTAGGATGCGCGCGCACTGATCCCCACTCGATACAGATCGAAGGAGGTCGATGCGCGAAGCAAACAGATCACTCTACGTCTGGAAGCGGGTCTGATAACACGCGACTCTAATAGATCCGGCGAAAACCGGTACATGTTCGAGAAGTCAAACCGACTTCGCATTTCTAGTCAAACCGCCTAGATTGCCTTCGTCTTGTACGCGCCTCAAACCGAGGAGTCACAAGTACAAACCGTACTGTGGCACAGCCGAGATTAACATCTATTGACGTGTGTAACGATCATATCGGCGTAGAGTCAAGTGTAAAGGTAGCATACGAGAAGACGGCAATCTAATTGACAGTTTCTATAGTTAGAGTCGTGTGAGTATAATTAAAATCATAAATGAACGACAGAAAGATTAAGTACGACTCGTTTTTGTGAATCTAGAACCGGAGTGAAATCTGACTCGCTGAAAAGCGCCGAAGAGGACGCTCTTTGGGTGAAGCCTAGCAAAAGGAGTTTTGGTACGTGTCGTCATTCGTGTACTTCTCCGAGAAATCGGCAGAGTACATGCATGCAACGACGATCGCCCTCTGTCGGGATTTAAGCGCTTAAATGCAAAGGTGATTATGTGCCGTGTTTCTTTACTATCCTAGAACCGGAGTGGAATCTGGCTCGCTTGATAGCGCCGAAGAGGACACTCTTTTGGTATTGCATAGTGAAGAGACGCGTTAGTACGTGTTGGCATACGGCATACCTCTCCGAGCAATCGGCAGGGTATCTGTATGTTTCGACGGTCACTTATTGTTCGGGTATAAAGAAACTGAAGAATCGATTAGCACAATACGAGTTACCAGACCCTGAACCGGAGTATATCCGAGCTCACCGTAAGGTGCAGGAGGGTAGACTCTTTTGGCAAAGCGAAAGTGACACGTATTGTGTGTGTTATCAGGGGCGATACCTCTCCGAGAAATCGGCAGGGTACGCTCGTGTTATAACGATCGAATGCATCAGTCCGATGAGCATTAACATCTAAATCCGGCTCACTTACGATTCTTGAAACGAATCCAGACGTAGCGTCTTTCGGGTATACTGGGTAGCGTGTTTTTCACAATAGAAGTATCGCATTTGGCGACCGTATTTGTAGAAGGAGTTTTCGGTTAAAAATATATTATCTTGCCCGCGTGCAAGTTCTTGACAATAGCGCTTAGCGAGCGCATGTATCAAAGTTCATGGTAATAAACTTTGATTGGGTTACGTATCCCAATTAAGGGTATCGCGTTTGGCGACCGTATTTGAAGTAGGAGTTTTCGGTAAAAATTATTAATATCTTGCCTGTGAGCAAGATCCTTTTTCGAATCGCGTTCGAGACCGTATTCGTCACGGTTTATACATTTCATTAGAAACTTGTTAGAGCGGTAACTCTGCGAAATTACGGTATTTCTGGGAAGTAGGGTTTTCTCACGGTTTTTGATTTACGACGTCGAGTATATTGTCGGGACATGAAAGTGTGAAGCGTACAAGCGTGTTGACGCCGAGACTCAATAATCCGGACGGATTATCTCTATGTAGAAAAACTTTGTATACAAAGACTGGTACAATATACCCTACTTTTACCTCCTAACTGGTTCTCAACTTATTTATCAGATAGTCCAAACCTCTCCGCTTCCAGTGCCTGGAGGCACGAATTCGTAATATCATATCTCAATCAATAATTAACATTAATTATTGAAGAAGGTAAGCTCTATATAATTCTCGTAACAACGATTAGGAGAAGAGTAACATAAGTACGGTTACAACGTCTTTTCACCTTCGAAAACGCCGAATCATTACAGAGGCGAATTGGCCAACATTATTAAGGATCCAAAAGAACATATCCTCGACTACATAGCGAGAGTTAAGGACCTAAACTCCGCTATTATCGACGGCGAAAGGGAACGATACGGTACGCTGAATGATAACCACGTCAACGACATCGACGACCTCACTCTGGAATCTTTCCTAGACGGACTACCCCCCACCATGAAGACTCGAATACGTCACGAGGGTTGTTACGGTCTAACCGAGACCTTCGACTCCGCCATCCAAATCACGAAAGAAATGGAACGAGAAAGCCGAAGATTCCCAACGACCTCGCGACCGACGCCAACCACGTGCCAGTTGTGCCTCCGACCGGGACACGAAGCCCGTGCTTGTCGCGACCACGGAGTATCTCGCGGCCACGAACCGCTCCGCGACTACAGATCGCCCCGCGACTATGGACCGCCCCGCGGCCTCACGCATGACCCTCGAGGTCAACCCACTCGATGGCCAGATCCACCACGTCGTGCCGTCGGCAACGACGCGAATAACACGCAACCATCCCAAGGTGCAGGAACAAAAATATGTGCCTATTGCAAAGCGACAGGGCATCTAATCTCCGAGTGTAGGAAACGGGCCTACAACAATCAACGGTTCCAGGGAAACGAGAACCGCCCACGAGAACCTACGAGCGCGCCTCGTGGAGCACCTATACAGCAGACGCGTTCCGCCCTCCCGATAACCACGGAACACGAGAACCAGAACGGACACGAGCATGCGCAGTCCAATTGAAATCGGCTCTGATCGTACCCGCAATAATGCTGCACTCCGCCGACCTCAAAGAAACAACAGAAGCGATGGTCGACACCGGATCCGAAATAAATATCATAAAACGAGGAGCTTTAAGTAAGCCCGAGCTCACCAACACGCAAGAAAAAGTGAGCATCACAGGCATCACAAACCATACCATCACCACTCTCGGCACATTCGAAATCGACATATTCAATCACAAGGTGACATTCCACGTCGTCACCGACGACCTACCGATACCCCAAAAGGGCATAATTGGCTCCGAATTTTTCCGAAACCAATCCGTCGACATCGTCTACTCGGAAAATTGCCTCCGTTTCCATGGCACCACTATTCCATTTCTAAATCGCGAACAAGTCACGCTTCCGGCAAGATCCAAAACGGTCATTCCAGTACACATCCTAAACCCAAACCTTGACGAAGGCTATGTGCCACGTCAAGACCTCGGCGAAGGGGTCCACCTAGGACACGCCGTAATCAAATCGAAACAAGGGAAAGCCTACCTCCCCGTAGTCAACACGACGAACCAAGATATTATACTGCGGGAACCTAACGTCGAACTCCAAGAGTTCGAGGAATTCGAAGAACCTCCACCGATTCCTTCTTCACAGACCTCTTCTATTTCTATTTCTTCTACTTCTATTTCGTCCACCACAGTGCACCCACTCACTGAATCTTTACTAAATCCAAGTGTGCTGTGCGTGCGATCTCATCCCCCTCCAGAGGCATGCGAAATCAATCCTACTACTTCTAATTCTACTAATTCTCCCATGCCGGAGGTCTATTCTAAAGAATCCAAGCCGATTCTATCAAATCCTAAAATCTGTGAAGAAAAATCCCCTGAGGATACGTCGAATCCCGTCTCATTATTCCCTTGCCATTTGTCTCATGAAGATACCAACCCTCCAATATCAGTTGATACAAACCCGTACGCCAATGACCGTATAACCGAAATTATGAAACTTTTAAACACGGAGCACTTAAACGCAGAAGAGGAAGCCAGCGTCAAAGACCTCGTAAAGGAATACAACGCCGTTTTTCATCTCCCCGAAAATCAACTCGGGCACACCAACGCAATCACCCATCGGATAACAACGACGGACAACCGATCAATAAACATGAAACAATATCGCTTTCCATCGATTCACAAAGAAGAAGTGAATAAGCAGCTCCTCGACAACACCATCATACAACTATCGACATCACCATACAATTCCCCCATCTGGATAGTCCCCAAGAAACCGGGGCCGGACGGTCAAAAGAAATGGCGAATGAAAATCGATTACCGACTACTGAACGCCAAAATCATACCCGACGCCTACCCGTTGCCCAACATGCGAGTTCCATTTCCTATTTTTATTTTTATCCCCTCCACAACTGCAAATAGCGTTGTGCCAGCCCACAATTTTTTCTTTTTTCCTCCATAATCGCAGATAGCATTATGTGAGTGCCACTCCCTTTTTTACGTTTTTCATTTTTCATCTAGCTCTTCTTTTCCATTCGCTATTTCCTTCACGGGAACCCATCACGGTTTGCGAACAAAAAAAATCGCATTCTTATTGCTTCGCAAATGAATTCTCTTTTTTTTTCCCCGGGGGTGACGTGTTACGTCCTGACGTCCGTCACCGGACTCTCCCCTTATATATTTGCACTATAAGTTAATATATAAGTAATTGATATTAATATCTGAGAAGACTCCCATCCGACGTCATCACTTTGGAATGTGATCACGTCAAGCCTCAGTGATTTTGGGCATAACAATTCCAAGGCCTGCTCACTCAAGCATACGACGCTATTGTTTCCCCCACGGATCCACTGCCTGCTCTCTCAAGCGCGTAATCCTTCTATTGTTCCCCCACCAACTCTTCTATTGTTCCCCCACCACAAGTCCACCTGGCAACAGGCCTATAAAAGCCAGGATCGGAGAGCAGAGCAGTCAGTCAGCAACAGTAGTAGTATTATTCGACTATTTAGTAGAGCAATCACTAGCAGATCATTATTCAGTAGAGCGATCATTAGCAGTCAGTAACTCAGCAAGTCAGTACTATTTCGGGAAGGCTCAACGATAGCCAACAAGCATTTCTACGATTCAACCTCCGAACATTACAGTTCTCGCTGATGAATCAATGCGGGACGCTATAATTTATTTATAGTTGATAACCGTGATCTGAGAGAACGCTCCCTTCCTCAAAGGTCTCCTTTTGTCTACGTGAGGTTCATCAAAAGTTCGATTCGTCAAGTGACGTGTGCGTGTGCAACGGAGAGAGAGAGTCACGAGTGAGAGTGAGAATCGCGCACCGGGCCCAATATCGTTTCTCCCTCGAACTAGGCGGACTTGGTCCAGCCGTTCGAGCCAACGCTCCAACCCCGAGTCAGGCGGACTTGGTCCAGCCGTTCGGGCACCCTTCTCATTCACGGTCAGGCGGACTTGGTCCAGCCGTCCGAGAATTCCCAAATCCTAGCTCAAACCCTCGACGATCGAACCGCTACATTCTATTCGATCTCTCTCTCGGGCCGGATCTGCGCGGTACGCTCCCACGTCACCACGAGTCGTGAACCACACGCAAATTCGAGTGCCATTTCGAGTCATCTCTCCGAGTCTCCGACGAAATATCCCTAATCCTCCGCAATATCGTCCTGAGGTCAAACCTCGGTCGTAACACAGAACAAAGATATATCTCTAATATATTTTCTAGTAATTATTTTCATTCATTATTTAAGAAGAATTCACCAAGCGGTAGGAACGTTTCCTAGTTCCATGATGTTATAAAGGAGAGCTACCGATAGTTTACTTAAGGAGCTGTGGAGCACATAAAAACCTTTTTTTTGTGCTACGTACAGCAGGCAGCCGCGACCCCCGTCGAGAGTCTAGGACCCGGCGGATACGTACCGACACAAAAAAAAATTTTGGAGAGAAATCCGCCAGATATTTCCGAAGGCTGGCACCCCATCCTTAAGCATTGGTAGAGTTTCCGTGACTGAACAGACTAAACAGTCCTTAAATGGGAATGTCTAAATATTTTCGCTATTTATAAAAATGTAAAAAAATTTCTTCGACAAAAGTTGTATTGTTTATTAAATTAAATATAATACAAAAAAAAATTTTTTAAAAGTCAATTTTTGAGATTTCAATGTCACGAATTTTTTTTTTAAATTAATGCTACATTTTGTTTCTATATTATTATAGTGCGTAAAAAGACAAATTCAACGATATATAAAAATATATACTAATGATATACTACAGTGGAGGAAATCGAGTTACAAAATTAAAAAATTTTCAAAGTCGATGCGGCAGCACTTTTTGCTATCCGATCGATTTCAACTTTGCACACATTATTTTTGCGTCAAGTGTCACAATTCTAGGGGTGTCTCGAAAAAAATTCGAAAGTCGAAAAATAAGGTCCACCGTAATGGGCAGCCCACACTTTATCTGATGCAGCAGATAAAGCTTTTACAGCATATTTTTCGGCAAAACAGGCCAAGTTATTGAACCCCCTTCCGCCAAAAGATATAGGGGACAAGAGAGAGGAAGAAATAAAAAATTTTCTAATGATCCTCATCCCAGACCTCATGCAGTTGAATGATGTTCAACTGAGGAGTTACAAAAGGAGAGCTTTGCTCCTCATGGATGAGGTTGGTGGAAATTCAACAGGTTTCCCTCAATCTTCGCTCAATATACCAAGTGGTAATACTTGCGGATTAAATCGACCTGAGAAGACAACTCCCTAAGAACACTCCCACTCCACAGAAAATTGTACAACAGTTTATCAATCTCTGGGACTTCAATTTTTTTTTTACTTTGCCTTTTGTTTTTGTTTTTCATGATACCTACATGATTATATTCAACTATGTAAATAAAAAGCTTACCTTAATGTTATTAGTATGCGTAATAACATAAAAAAAGATAATAAAGATAATAAATAAATAATAACCTATGTAATCTAAATACATAGACCACATGGAAGAGTGCAATGCACTCAAACTACAAAAAATAATGGCCAAATCAAGATATAAATGACATAAACTGCACAAACTTACCTCCATGAGTCGCGTGAATCGTACGATCCACGCGATTGTTCTGCTTCGCTTCCGATCGCAGGCGATTGGAATCGAGGCGATTTCAGTCGAGCCGATTTCAGTCAAGTCAATTTCAGTCGACCACGAATCGACCCGTGTGTGGCTCTCCATTCATTTGCATTGGAAGTCACGTGGAGGGGGGATCGCATGCGACTGGAATCGTGTCGACCGAATCGACGATCGACCCGTGTGTGGACGGCCTTATTCATAAAATTGTTTACATTATTCAATATGTTGATATTGAATAATTAATTGAGTAATTGAATAATTAATGGTATTAATCAATTACTAAACATTTGAGTATTGTATGAGGCACTGTATCAATTTATATACATACAATGGAAAATAGCTCCGACTGCAAAGAGTTAATAAAAATCAGTAGGAGAAAACAATTTTCTCTGCTAAAAAATTATATATATCCATAAATATCTCATTTAATTCCTTATCCATAAAAATAAAAACAATCATATACAACGGAATTATTCTAAGTTTAATTTTCATGTCAAAAGAACTCCGAATTCAAAGGGTTATTGCGATTAAAAATAAATAGAAATATTAATTACACGATTTTTAGAATGACCTAGCATACGCTCATGTTGTCCAGCAAAATTACGAAAACAACTTCTATGACAATCTATTATAAACAGAAAGCTGTTCCCACAGTTCTGTTGCAAACAATTTAAAGAAGAAAAAAGAAAAACTGCTTAGTCGCAGAATCCAGCAGAGACGGAGGTTATCACGAAAAGATAGGATCGGCTGCAAAACACCGATTATCCAGCAGAGATTCGTCGGCGTAGGATGACAGTCTTGTTACGTTGAAGTTACATTAACTTGTAACAGGCCTACGTTTTGTAGAAGAAACCCCTATCAAACCTCCACCGGACTCCCTGTCATCATAACAGCACCGCCTGTACCGCCCCAGCCCCGCTCCTAGGTCCTTGATCTAACGGAATCCGACAGCAAATTTCCAAAATATCTACGTCACCACCAAAACACCCTTCCGCACCACCAACCCGTACCACCCAACAAATCCTATAAAAGCCGCCAAAAACCTCTCAAAATCACCTGAGTCTGCCTGTAGATATCTAGGAATCACCACGTGCCATAATCCAGCTCTGTGAGTATTCTACCTGTAACCGGTCCCCAAGTATCCGCCGTCAAGGACCGCGTCCCACCGCCGCAATACACCGGTACGTCACCGGTTACCTCGCGAGACGCGCCGTCTTCGAGAGCCGACGAACAAGAAGGGGTGCGTCACCCTTCAACGTCGCCTAAAAACCGTCTAGAAAGACTTAAAGCACGGTATGTCACCTGCATCCTCGTAAGACGAGTCGTCCACGAGGTCGGTCGAGTGAGACAAGGTGCGTCACCTTTTCGAACTCCCCGAAGGACTGTCCGGAGGAGATTTGAGGGACGGTGCGTCACCGACCTCAGAGATCCAGTGAAACCCGGCCTAGGTAGGGAGATCACGGCGATAGCCGCGATCAACAATCCTCCCACCTACCCCGAGCCTGTCTACAATCTCCTACAGGCCCAGGTAGCACCCGCGCGTTCGACCACGCTCGATTGCTCCGTCTCACGAGTACCGTATCCTCGAAATCGAGCACCGCGTCTGGGAGCACCGTATTCAGGAACACCACATCGTATAAATCGCCAGGCAGCGAGCACTGTTATGTTACGAACCACTCGTCTCATTATTCACTAATTATTCACCGTACCAACTCCTTTCCCCGCACCGAATACTCTCCTCGCCGTTTCGAACTCTGGATCGGCGAGCTATATCGGCTACGAGGAGCACCACCGTGAGAGAGTCGCGCACCGAGAACCAGGACCGTTACAAACTTGAATCTTTCGTAGACCGCGCAAGCCCCGAATAAACCAGTTCACACAATAGTCGACAATGAAACTTCGTTGCACCGTGATCATTCTAATATCACTCTTCATAATCTGGTCCATCGAATCCTCCTCAACCACCGCAAAAGTTATAGAAGGAAACTCTGGAATGATAGAAGGGGTTGAAAATATGATGATAAATACTCCTTATCGAAGAAGAGTCTGCGGACCTGGCCAGGAACCTGACCGACACGGCAGGTGTAGGACGGTCCATGTAGTAAGTATTTTTTAATAACTCGAAATTGTAATCGTGTACTGTTAAGAGATGACAAGAAGGTCCCCGTGAGGCACAGATGCAAGAGGGGTCTATCGTTTTGCATAGCAGTAGTAATGTGTGTGTGACCGCTTTGGCCAATAGAAGGCGCGTACCTTCCAAGCTAACCAATCGGGCGCGCATTCTTGCTACGTCACGGCATTCCTGCCAGGGATCTTCTTGTCATCTTTCAGCGGTACCTACAACTTACTCCCAGTAACATAATCCAATAGTTTGGATCCTGAATAGGATTACGTGAAATGTGATTTCTACATCACTATTATTTAGAATCCTATTATGTAATAGGCCTCCGGTCGATAAAGTGTCAATGTAGAGTAATGTAGATGATTCAGAGAGAGATTTATAGTTACTAACCTGATTGGGTTGATTTGTTTTAGAGACAGTGTTGGTTGTGATTCTAGTGAAATTTTATGAAAGGATAAGTGTGTGAAAGATGTTTTAGTGATGTAGTTTGTAACTTTGTTTGATATCATTTTTTGTTATCGTTTCAGGTGTGTGCATTTTTTCACAATGTTAAGCTCAGTCCAGACGACTTACCTTATGAGCGTCCCACACCGTACTTTCTCGAGCCGTAAGCACCGACGACACACTATTAACACAGACTTAGTTTGTCCGAATGAGGTACATGTTTTCTGTTTTATTCGGAAAGGATTGGGCTATTATAAAATAATTTTTTCAATCTCGATAATCAACTTTACAATGGCAAAAAATTTTAACATATTCTTTTTTTATATTTTTTTCGATGAGGGGCCAGAATGATTTAAATTTAAAAAAAAATATGGTTATATTCCTTGAAGATTCATTTCAAAATGAGTCCTTTAAAACGGTGGCGATTTGAAAATTGGCGTCGCAATGAGCTGGGAAAATACACGCTGTACCTCCGTTCCATGTAGAGGCGAGCCGAGCGCACCGCTATTATGGTCCGTTGTCTATACCGCTGGTCTCCAGAAAATATCAGCAGACTGTATACGACTAAATGACCCTATTTATACCTCGAGAACAATATTAGTAACCACTCTTGGCCAACGACACCTTTTTAAGTAAAAGGTAAAAACCCTGCAACCCTCATCGGTTTGAATGGAATAAAATCAAATCATGTTGGGTTCTAGAAAACATTCCACAAGTTTGGACATTACTAAAAACGGATTGTCTATTTATTAGATAGTGACAAAATGTCAGTAGTAAAAGAATCCCGCCTAAGCAAAGTAGCTGACACTAGGCATTCATTTTGGTTGCCTTTTAAGTTTTTAAGTTTATTTTATCTCCATTCCATCTACGAAACGTATTTTTTAAATTGTCACTACAGGCCAACATAAAAATTTTGTAAAATGCAACTTTTAGTATTTTCGCTACAATTCCGAGGAACTGCAATTTTTGAAAAAATATCTCTTCACATCATGTAGTAAACCAGCGCTCGGAATTTTTTCATCGCGGCGGCCCAGAATCGAAGACTGCGCCTCCCGCGCGTCTCGCTCCCCGTACCGGCCCTAGTTCGAAGATCCTCAGGCGCATTCCATACTCGCTATTGGTGGCGCCTAGAAGAACTAGGGCTGATACGGGGAGCGAGACGCGCGGCCGGGGCGAGGAGGCGTGGCCTTCGAGTCTGTGCCGCCGCGATGAAAAAATTCCGAGCGCTGTAGTAAACTAATTGTTCTAACTTCTCAAAAAAGTTCAAATCGAATATTCCAATATTAAAAAAGTTATCCTTCGTTTTAGAGCGTCCGAATATTAATGGGAGTCACTGTGTATACAAAGGAAAAAGATATTTAACATATCGATTTCTATATTATACGCAAAAGTAATCGAAATTGGAGATAGCTATACTCCAGTTTTGCCAAATGTTTGTTATAATTCATAATTTTGCCATGGCAATATAATTAATCGATTTCAAATGGTCTTATGACGAAAAGAAGTTTAAACACCCAAATTCATGTTACGATTCACTTTTGTGAATTATGAATATTTTTATATGGATGATATTTTTCGTTACAAGCGTTTTCACTTTGTGCAATAGAGTTTTCTTATTTCTTCTGGTAGAACATGCTATAAATATTGAATCGATTAAGTATGAACCACCTTCTAAATGTATGTGAAATATCAAGAACGTGTGACCATAAGGATGATGTTACAATATATATATATATGCTATATTACTGTAATTTACATAGTTACATTATTGTTTAGATGGTTCGCTTATATCGCTTCGGTTTTCGCATTGTTCACGCGGCTCAAAAAGGATCTTCTCCTCCTACACGCGTCATAAATGTATTCCACACTCCACATAAGAAATGTAATGCTTATCATCAGCGTCATAACATGTATACAGATTGTATAACTTTCGCTGACATCTCTGATGTATCCTGAGGAGAGATAATATTTGTTAAAATAGATTGCATGATGTTTGTTATTTCGATGCTTGATTAAATATATTGTATTATTTAACCCTTTGTACTCGAGTGGTGACTCTGAGGCATAACGAGAAATTGCAGTACCATTATTCAATATATTGTCTACATCAGGGAGTTCCAACTTTTTCTCCTCCGAGAACTGCAAGGTCTCCACCATCGAACCTCTTCCCACCAGTGTCGCCAGTTGAGGCCGAATCTGGCTTCAATTACTCTCCTGCTTATCCCTTCCACTATCCCATTCCGTCACCACGCGCACACTCCAACGCTCCCCACTAAGACCGTAGACCACGGTGCCCGTGCCGTAGACTGGACTGGTCAACAGAGAGGGGGTACTTGATTCCCCTCGATTGCTGGCGACCTGGCGACACTACCTCTACTATGTGGCATGGCGCGTTGGAAAAGGAAAGTAGATGCAACAGTAGGTCATAGTGGGGACTATGGTTTAATACCACGGTACCACGATTCATCACTGGTGGAAGCTTCCCACTACTATACATATAACGATGAAATCTGGGAGTGGGGGAAGAACCTAAGCGGGGAAGTTGCCTCGAATAGCTCCGGAGTTACTAGTTGGAACTGCCTGGTCTACATTATTAAAAAATATATCGGTATCTAATCAATTAGTAAACATTTACGTATTGTGCGAGGTATTATACCAATTTCATATCCATCAAATTTCCAAAATCATAGGAAATGGAAATATTTTAGGTTGGAAGAAATGTTTAATTTTCGAGTTAAGATTTACAATAGCTTCGACTGGAAAGGGTTAATAGGCAAAACGTTTCTCTCATCTGTCATGTTAGAAGTGAGATGAGTGTTAATATACTATTTTCAATACAATAAAATTATTAGTAAACAATTTGAATTTATATTTAGCTCCTGCATCGCGAAATTGATGCACGAACTTTTTATTTTGCATACACAATGAATGAATGAAAGGTTTTACATATTAGACTTTATATCGAAGTGATGGAAATACGAAGCAATATTGTTGATATGTTACGCTTACCAATTAGGGGACTCATCATTATAACAAATATGCCTTTGGCCACCATAAACATTCCAAACGCATTTGGCAGCTTCTGCAACGAACAGCATTCAGATACACTTAGATTTAAATTGACCAAAGTGGCACCACGTAGGAATCCAATTATTACGAAGGTTACTATCAACCATATTCCTTTGGATTGAACTGCCATAACTAAACAAACAGTAGAAATGAATTTGAATTAATACTTGCTACTTAACATTAGGGATTGAAGGAATTAAACAGTTTCATAGATATCCCTTAGCACTAGAATGTTGACTCCGAGTCACCACTAAAAATTGCTATATCATTCTTCATATGTAATATTGTTTACATTATTAAATGTGTTGGTATATAATGAATTACTAAACATTCACATACATAAGTATAGTATGTGGTATTATATCAATTTCATATTCAAACAAAGAAAAAAATCAATATACATATAGTAGAATGAAATTATTCTAGGTCGGAAGAAATATTTAATTTTCGAGTTAACATAGTTTCGAGTGCAAAGGGATATTTATAACATGGAAACTTTTTCAAAAAAACGTTCTCATATCCTCGGTTATCGGTATAATGAACAGTATTACTAGACAACGGATCTTCATGCAAGATCAAAATGTTCTGCCTGAATTGCAACAGAGTGGAATACAATAGAAATTGATTTTCTTTCTATCCATGCATAATAGGTTGAAAATAATAATTTAATTAAAAAATAAGAATTTTCACTGTCTTAAATTACGTCTACTCATTTTTCTCATAATCCACTGTCTAATGCCACAGTACGTATACTATTTAATAAATAGAATAACAACAATATCAAACAATTATTGCAATTGAATTTGAATCGTATTGTTGATTAAATCACACATATTGCATAATATTTAGTTAACATAATAATAAGTATTTTGTATCATGAAAATATACTTAGTATTATTAGGTTGTCCCAAAAGTTTCTTTCGGAAGGTGTTCCTCTACTGTTGCTAAATAAATACAAATAATGCGATAATCTTTATGTTAATGTTGTAGTACTTCCTAAATTTGCCCACGCCTATCCTGACGATAGCAGTGCTGCTCGACCTGGCGCCCGTGTCGGCAGATAAGGGGAGTCGCGGTGAGATAATGTACCCCCTTTCTGATGACCAGAGTAGAGTAATAGTGGCCAGTGGCGCCAGATCGCCAGAGGGGGGATCAAGTATCCCCTCTCTGATGACCAGTCCAGTCTACGGCACGGGCACCGTGGTCTATGGTCTTAGTGGGGAGCGTTGGAGTGTGCGCGTGGTGATGGAATAGGATAGTGGAAGAGGAAAAGGAGGAGAGTAATTAGGGCTCGTATCGGCCTCAACTGGCGCCACTGGTTTCAGGCCATCGAGGGCCTTGCCACGCATTTTCCCTACTCCGCAGAGTTCCTCTGTCCACGTGCACGCATTGCATAGGAGCCGATTCTGATTGTCGCATCCTCTCAAACGCTTTAATGTATTTACAATGTAAATACACGCGCGAGCACTCGGCAGCCGACTTCGGCTACTTCCAATTAACGACGAATACATTACCAACTACGCGTTTAACTCTACGACATATGTTATATGTGGATACATATTAAATTTTAATGCAACACACACACGTTATACATTCACATTTCGAAATCAAAGAATAACAAATTTTGCGAAATTAGGTGGGGTGACCAAAGTACCCCGTTTTAGTCCCACTTTGTACTTTACTGACGCTAAAATCGTCGCACATGCGCGTGAAACCCGTGCAACATCCCGACACCGCCTGGCACCAAGGTTGCCATATTCCCCGGGAACCAGTCCCCTTACCGCTGCGCCTCTCGCCCAGCTGCGCCGCTATGCCCGCCTGGTTTCCCCCACTCTTTCTACTAACGCTGAGTCAACGTCGCCACGCGTACCACGTGGAGCAAGTTAACGGGTGTTCCATAATGACCGTACGCTTATGTAAGCTTTCTCAACACTTTTAAAACAAAATGTGTAGTATAAAATATTGCAAACGGCACTCTAAAACTTCGATCCTTGCTACACTGCACAGTTCCACACCAAACGTCTGTAAACTGCTGTAAACTGAATTCGCAAGCTGACTTCACCCAAGCCAAGCCGTTCGTGGCGTCGCGTGGAACAAAAGACCGCCCGTTAGGTTCCCTACCTGCTTCCACAGGCGGAAGAGTGGGACAAGCCAGGCGGGCTCAGCGGCGCAGCTGGGCGAGGGGCGCAGCGGTAAGGGGACTGGTTCCCGGGGAATATGGCAACCCTGCCTGCCATCCCCGCACATTATAGTGGAGAACCGGGCCAGGAACACTGCCATCAGACTCCATCTGGGAAACAGATGGATTGAAACGGGGTGTGGTCACACCATAACCTCACACTATAACCTCAAGGTTGCACACCAAACACGCTTCCCGAGTAAGTATGACTGGGAGACTAACGCGAGGGAGCTGCTCTCCCGCAGGGGCTCGTCCGGTTCACGGACGACTCTAAAACCTGGACTGGCGCAGGAGCAGGTGTCTGCGGCGTTAGCCCCAGGGTTAAAATGTGTTATGCACTGGGACATAACGCATCGGTCTCTCAGGCTGATGTTTTTGCCATCCTGGCCTATGTTAAGCTGAACTTTGACAGAGCCTACAGCAAACGCCACGGGTGAAGCCGCTCAAACGCCTGCTTCCTCCACCAAGCTTCCATTCGGTGGCTCCCCAAGCGGCTCCGATGCACGAGATCTGTGCACTGCTTGCAACGGACGAAGCGTGTCCTTCCTTCATAGCTACGACTGGTAATGACGGATGCTGCTGGGGGACAGTAGGCGCTACGGCGGGAACGGTCTTGTCTCAATTGAGACAAAAATTCCCATATCTGGGATACAGGAACAAGCACATCTACATCTGGAGCGACAGCCGAGCGGCGATCGGATCACTACGCAATGTCATGACCAGATCCTGCCTCGTTCGGGACTGTACGGCAGCTCTCACGCAACCGGCGGACGACAATCTCGTCAGCCTTCTGTGGGTTCCAGGACATTCTGGGATCGAAGGAAACGTGGAGACAAATACACTGGCTTGTGAGGGCTAACGGGGACTCAACGGGGCCATCTACCACCCTTTAAATCTGACACCGGGAGTGACCAAACGTTGGGCCAAGAACTGGACAAGATCGTAACTTGACCAGCTCGCACACCACAAAGGCTATGGTCAAGGGCCCCTCAAGGGACCTCGCCAACAAGCTATGCCGCCTGGACCGCTCAAAAGTACGACGACTCGTGGGTATTACCACGGGCCATTGGAACACGTGGAAGCACTTGGTAAAGCAGGATGACAGCTTCCAACATGCGGAGAGGAGGACCATGTTCCTAAGAAGGAAGTTCGGAGGGCCCCCAACTAACGGCGCTTTTCACATAGAGGCCTGCTCTGTAGAATGGCTCCTGGAATTTGCCAAGAAGGCTAACCTGCATGAGCGGTCCCTATGAACACGGCTGCTCTGCCCTCTTTGAGCCCGAGTACAATGGTCCCGTAGGACTGAGTGTCCGGTTCAAGCCACAATACTATACAATACGATACAACATGAATTTGCATTATGTGCATGAATCGAAATCCACACCTTTGGGACAATCTAATATTTATTTAGCAATATTGAAGGAACACTTTCCGAAAGAGACTTTTGGGATAACCTAATATATTATATTATCGTTGTGACGGTTACCTGGTGCGGTGAAAAGACTTGCCGCGTCAGTCGGCTGTCCAAGGTCGCGGAACCTCGAATGGCGGAGGGTGGACCTACGACTAGACAGTTCGGCATAGCTGTTGTTTGGTCGCTCGGAAATAGCGGACGCTCGGAGTTAGCGGTCGCTCGGAGATAGCGGCGTAGCGATCGCTCGGAGTTAGCGGCGTAGCGATCGCTCGGAGTTAGCGGCGTAGCGGTCGCTTGGAGTTTTGCGGATGTACCCAGCGGTGCGGCGTAGCGGTAGTTCGGCGTCCGCGGCGGTACTCAGAGTTTGTCGACGGTTCGATATAACGGTGACTCGTAGTCCGCGGCGTTCCGGCGGAGCGGTTGCTCGACGCTTGCTGTACGGTGCGGCATAGGGATGGAATGTTCCGCTTAGCTTTCGTCACTCCAAACCCGCGTCGCGCTAGATACCGCTGGCCGGCGAAACCTCTGTTTTACCGGCGTCCAGAATCCAGCCGAGGTAACCTAGTCCGGAGCCGCGCCAACGCACCGTGTCCGCGTACCACGGTCTCGCTTGTCTGGACCGCACCAGGCCCGTCTTTTAAACCGCGTCCGTTTCACCGTAGTCCGTAAGTTAGTTTAGAGTTAGATTAAGTGCGCCGACCGAGCCTTGACCGACAAGGCTGATTGTTTGCCGTTCACTTCGATAGTACCTCCGTGGTAATGTGGAAACCTATTGATACCGGTGTCGCCCTAATGCGCCACGTGCATTTCATACGGTATGGGCCTGAGCACTAGGGCCGTCACGGGGAGCGAGACGCGCGGGAGGCGCAGGCCTCGAAATCGGACTGAACGGTGCAGCCGTTGCCGACCACTGTCCTATTCGAATGGTTGTTTCGCGTATTGTTGTTTCGCGGATCCTTTCACTCGCATGCAAACAAACGAAACACACCACAAAACGCAGAATCGCGAAACAAATAAATTTGTTTTACCACTTACTGGACCGTCCGATTCCGACCAGAAGACAGAACACCCAGAACACAGATCTCTTCTTGAACCCTAATTTGTCGAAGATGGTTGGCAGGAGGATTCGGGCGATAATGTCGGTGAATGCAGTTATTGACAAGCAAGTGGCGACTTCTACGTTTGACATTCCTATTGACGGTTAAGTTCCTTCGAGGTGTCTACCGATGTCCTAAACAATGACTCACGGTGGAACGAAACCCGAAAAAACGCAATAAACCGAAAAAAATCGATAGTAACATGAATATATCTCTACTCTCGTTCACCTTTCCACATTTGCAAGCAATCTGTGATTATTGATTTGTGAAAACTTTGAATATACATTGTGCAAACAGTCCTAAAAGATTCGACTTCGATTGTCAATGATTTTCTTAAATAGTGTGATAAGACGGACTTCTTATATAATATTTGCAATTACTGTAATCACTTAAACTTCCTCAAGATGAGAAATAATGTTAATAAGGAAGCAGGCTAAACTTCACCTGAGAAAAGCAGATATTTTTCTATTTTTTTTATATAATCCCGTAGATTTTGACGAGAAAATGCAAAAAATCCCAGTTATAATCTCAGGAGTCCACTGGTTCAAAAGTTATGCGCGTTTGAAAATCAGCGATTTTCACCCGTTTCTGACCGGTAAGAGCGCCGCCATGTTGGTATGTAGTGAGCGTCGCACGTCATGAGAATTGCTGAATTTTAAACACGCATAACTTTTGAACCAGTGAATTCCTAAGATTAAAACTTGGTTTTTCTATCTCGTCGAAATGTACAGGATTATATAAAAATGTTAAAAATTTTTGGTTTCCTGAGGTGAAGTTCAGCCAGGACGAATGCTAACACCAGAAAGTCTGAATCTTTAGAGTCTAAAGCCTACTCTAAATGAATCTTTATGCATAACAATATGTTTATAACTTTTTAAAGCAATATTTTATTAATTTAAAGCTTTTGCTTAGTTTTTGTATGGTTCATTGAAAATTTTATCATATTTTGTGAACTTTTAAGAATAGATTTATACATAAATACATCATGAGGAAGTCTAAAGTATGAAATGAACACAGGAGGAAATTTTACGTTCGATTTTTGACCATTTATCGCGTTTTTTCAGGTTTCGTTCCACTATGTGCCGTAGCGAGGAAATTAGTTGAACATGACGAGGTTCTGGATTGTGATATACAAAATGTTTCATCTTTTTAGTATTTCAAAAATGTATAGATGTCTATAGCGTTGTCTATAGAATTTGAGTCTATTAACTATGTGATATTGAATATTAGCAACAAGTTCTGTGTATTGTTCACTTACAAAGTATTCCAGGATATTAATATGAATTGCTAGAATAACTTTATTTGTCGTTGTTAATACTTCCTTTCAAAAACAAAGATTCTCAGAAGGTATTCATCATAATCTCACGATGTTTTACTAAAATCCGTCGTTACGGTACTAACACGTTAATCAAGAAGCCTTACATACCTATACTAGTTAGAAAGAATGGAGTCATCAGTTTGAAGTTCGATTCGGCAACATAATACAAACTCAAACCGACAATGACATTTAAGTAGACGCCATCTTTAAGAAGATCCAAATCCAACGTCTCCTTTATTTTGCTGAAATATGTCTCGTCCTGTTTCTTGTAGTTTGTTTCGTGCTTTGTCAGACTGTCATCTCTTGGAGGATCGTTGTCATTGTCTGTTTCTTTGACCACTCCATTGCCATTTTTATTGAGTAACGTATCGCTTTCGGTGGGTTGCTTAGGACCCTGTCAAGGGTGAAGCTGTGATAACTAATCATTTAAATTGCTTTCCTTAATAAATCAACAAAAGAGATCGTTACAGGATTCCTGATTTCAACTATTTATATTATTCTGTTTTCAAACTGCAATAACTATTTCAACTGTAAACTATTTCAGGCAAGTATATGCTCTTAGCATATTTATTTATTATGTCATAGAATAGTTAATGCACTAATGTCTCGACATATCTGAAAGAGATTGAATTTCGATTGTCGAAATGACAAAACTGCTTTGTTCTTAGTTATTTTTTTTATTAAACTTTTACGAACTTTGTAAAATTTTTCTGATTAAATTGAAACCAAACACAACTTAATTCGGAGTACATTCACGTGTTAAATAGACGATTTGTGTAGAACCTCGATTATCCAATATTCGAATACCTGTGTTACACATTTATTATGCAAAGTTCAATTTAAAGCTGTTCATATACAGCACGATTTTATTCAACAAATCAATAAAGATATAATCTAATATTGTAGTTGGGTAACTGTTCTATTAACCGAACAAGTATGCTCCACTGGTTAATTCGGATAATTAAGGCTCTACTAGGGTAAACTATTTCTTGCGTAACCAGAAATTTTTGCCTTTTTCCTATGTTATCCAGTAGATTTCGACAAGAAGATGTGAGAAATTCAAGTTTCGAAGAAGGTCCCGGGGGGGGGGGGGGGCACAGAGACAAGAGCGGTCTCCAGCTAGCGCCGCCTACCCCCACCTCTGACGCTCCCGTACTCGCCGCGTAACCACGTCCTTTCGGCTGCTTACGTCACACGACGCATAATAGCAGGATTCCCGTATTTCCGGAGGGCTACGGTGTTTCACGACTTACAGCCAATATTCAATGCCGTGAATACGAGGATCCTATTGGAGTTATGAAAAGTGACTATGTTCACAAGGAGAATGCAAAGCATTCGCGTCACAGATTTAGTTGAGACTTTACAGAGTTATAGATCTCGTTCCCCTGATTACGAATATACACCATTTGGGTGCGCGTACAGTGCATCCGACGACCGACAGACCTGGTGACGTCAGAGACTTCGGTCCGGCATTTCAAATGTGTGGGTAGACCCGTCTGTGAAACCCTTCAAGTTTCGTCCTGCATCAACAGACAGGACGGCCCTTGCGCGATATATTTCGGTGCAGCGTTCACTTCAAATAATTTTCATGTCGCCAATTTTGAAGTATCCGTATTTTTAAAAACGGGTCCGTAAAGAGGACACTTGGGGCTATATTATCATTATTTTTATTTTTTAATTTTCTGGTGCTTTGATAGCAATGCACCTGCTTAAAACAATTGCAAAATAAACTATGAAAACAAATATTTTTTATTAAATACTCTGTTGGTTTCCCTATGAGTACCCAAAACTAAGTTTCATCGATTTGTTAGTATAGCCGTTATAATTTAATGAAAAACTTGTGACTTTGGGTATTCAGATAGTGTTTTCATTTTCTTATAATTAGTTTTAAAAATCTTAAGCTTAATAAATGTGGATTCGAAAAAATCGTTTGTCTCGCTCTTTCCAAAACCATTGTTTAAGGGTGGATTTATAGTGAAGCGGTGAGCATCGATGATAGCGGCGCGGTGAAAACAAACCAACATTCGTGACAACATTTCAACACATACTAAAGAAAAAGTACATATGTATTTTCTTTGTTTTTCTTTTTTTTTCACCGCACAGCTCACCTCACTGCTACACTATAAATCTACCCTAACCGTCAGCCGTCCCTCATTTCACGAACTGAATCTGTCTCTCGGTGTTAAATTGACAGCAGTGATAAAAGATCGATAAAATAACAAGGTAAACACTTATTTTTTATTCAAATTGATGAGTTAATATTTACATCTTAGGTTTTTCGGTCGTGTTTCGCATTAAAATAATAAAAGTCACAAAGTTTCGGATTGTACCTACAAATAACAGAACAGAGTATATAATTTATTTCGAGATAACTGTGTCAAAGTGACACGAGGGACGGACGACGGTTAAACATGTTTAAACAATCATAATCTATTGATATTGGATATCACTATATTTGGGAAAGTCTACAGAATCTTTTGCTGCAAACAACAATTCAATGTCTTTCATAATAACATCACAATATTTGCTTACAGTTGAAAAATATGTCTTTTTTACGGACGTGACTTCCTTGCAATTTTTGAGAGAAAGCCTCTCTTAAATGCATTTAGTTCTTTATTACTTTATTGTCAGAGCCACGAAGAAAGACTCTGAAATCTTCCTATGCCCAATAGCAATTATGTGTTATAAAACTTGCAGACCTCCACGGTCAGTTGTAGGCTGCAGCTATTCATTTTTGGGGTTTCCCGTCAACCCGCACACCGTGTACAGCGACTCTTTTATCTGTATCTTCCATTTCCATGGTGGCCAAGTTGGGATGGGACATCTTTCACGTAGTGAAAAAACATTTTCAATTTGTTTATGTCCAACAAGTAGTCCAATACATTTCCCCGTACTAGCGATAGCGGAACAGCAGTGGGTTAAGGGTATGGGTTCGAATTTGACCTTGGTCGTAGTATCGATGCCCTCCGCATTTTTAGCTAGGAGCGCTAGTGTTTTTAGTCACTGTTTCACCGATTCAGTCACTGTATTGGTAAAATATCGGTAAAACAGTGACTAAAAACACTAGCGCTCCTAGCTAAAAATGCCATGGAACTAATACTTGCACCAAAACCTCCCGTATAGGGATCTACTTCCTAGATTTCGTTTGGTGTGTTTAAACACGTATAGTTTAACATAATAAAGGTTTCATTGACATTGTATGTGACCCTGAATTCCGGGATGTGAACATTTTTTTCTATAAGAACCCTAAATCTCTCGATATTTAAGAAAATGTATGTGTCTCGACAACGGCAGCACTATCGCTTCGCCCAATATTTGTGAAACTGCGCTACATGCTGCCGAATAATGCAAATTACGCCTCGAAAACGCAAAAGTAGGCCATATAAGGAAGATTCCCGTAATGGTGGGTCTTTTATCTAGCGATTGTGACTACGTAGGGGCCCCAAATGTGCGTTAGAGAGACTTCAAACGAAATCTGCGGAACCCTTGCAATCTCGTGTACGTATACAGTATCTATTGGTGTGTTAAGGTACTACCACACTCGCACTCGACCAAGGTCAAATCCCGACCGTCCCCCTTAAGATATTACCGCCCACTACTACGCGATTGTAGGAGGTGGCAAGGTGCCATCTCGTATGGGTTCGAATTGGTGACATTGTATTGATGCGAGCATGAGAAGAAGGTTCCCAGGCAGGACTACGGTGACGTTCTCTAGGTACGATGCGCGGCCAATTGGATCAGAATGGAGGAGGCAGGCCTCGTTTCACACGCATTTTCGGCTGTGTCGAAATATTGGCTACAGCGTCCACACATACCATGTAGCGTGCAGCGTCGGAGTCAAAACATTGGGACTACGGGCGCGGCTGTGGTGGGGATAGACAGACCTAGCGGTGATAGGCTCGATTTGTTTATGTGCCGTTCCCGGGGCTGTCCTCTGTGGAGAGGTTTATGACAGGTCATATTGCTATTGATCTGGAAGTCGGCACTTTCTCGGACAACACGTATTGACTTGTGTTAACTTAAAAATTACTTTACAGTAAAAGATTATGAATAGGACGCGCGCTAAAAACAGCTTACTGAAAAATAGCTTCGCTGTCGATCGCCCAATAATGACTCGACCATTTGCATCCCCAATGTTTTATTGCACGTGCCGATATAGCCGCTACGCTATCGTATGTTGCACAGTGGTGCAAAATCCCCAAGACATGGCAATAATTCGTTTATTATGTCATTTTAAAAAATCTATGTGTACTGAAATACATTACAGTATTCATAACATTACATCAATCGTAGATTATAATAGAACCTAAGTGCAAACACTGACATTGGAAACAACTGCGACATAAACTATTGAAGGAAAAAATTTTTTCTCATTTCTTTGTTGTTTTTGTGTATATGCACTCCTTGATTTTCGAAAGTTTCATAGTGTAGATATTATTCAGTGCGGTGAGTACATTACTTCAAATTATAAAATATACAAAGGTAATTATTAATTTTTTTGTATATTATTGAGACTCTGAGTCCCACCAATTTTTATTTGGTTATAATCCATAAGTTTGCAACTTTTTGTGACTTTCTGACAAATAAGGTCACAATGGTTTTGGAAAGAGCGAGATAAACGATTTTTCGAATCCATATTTATTAAGATTAAGATTTTTAAAATTAAGAAAATGAAAACACTATCCGAATAATGTCTTTCAGTTTTTCAAGAATCAGATGATCAATGAAATAATAATTAAAATAAACGACAATTAAAGATAATGTTATCTTGTTTATCCCTTCGCCATTAATTAGTATTTCCATGTATACAGGGTGAGTCCGAAGAAACAGAACACCTAAATATCTCCGTTACTTTTCGTTGCACAAAAAACTTCTTCAGACAAAGTTACACTGTTTGAAGGGCCACATGTAACGGTGTAAGAGAAAAAATTTTCAAGGTCATTTTTTACAAGATTTCAAGGCCATTGATATTTTTTTAAATGGAATGAGGTATTTTTTAATACATCAATCGATGCAGCTGGACATTCGTTATAAAAAAGTACTAACCTATTTATGTCGAAAAGTTAGTAGTTCACGAGATATTTCGATTTAAATAACTCTAAAACAGCATTACTGTCGTACTGAAACGTTACACTAGTAAGTAAACGCTAACGTCTTAGTACGACAGTAATGGTGTTTTAGAGTTATTTGAATTGAAATATCTCCTGAACTACTAACTTTTCGACATACATAGTTTGGTACTTTTTTATAACGAATGTCCAGCTGCATCGATTGGTGTATTAAAAAATACCTCATTCCATTTAAAAAAAATATCGATGACCTTGAAATCTTGTAAAAAAATGACCTTGAACATTTCTTTCCTTACATCGTTACATGTGGCCCTTCGAACAGTATAACTGTGTCCTAAGAAGTTCTTTTGTACAACGAAAAGTAACGGAGATATTTAGGTGTTCTGTTTCTTCGGACTCACCCTGTATATTCAATTTTACGTTACAAAGCATAAAATATCATAATTTCTACTATACATAGAATTTTCGTCCGGCACGTAGGACGAAAAACAAAATCATTTAATTTTCCTCCTACACCGTCCGACGTTAAGGCCCCATGGGGTTTGTTCATTGAAACCCTTCTCGAAGCGGCCGAAAAGAGTCGGCGACCCGTGGACCGTGACCGATTCGTCTGACGTCGGACTCACTGTAAGCACACTTTCCGGCAAAATCGGCCGTACCGGCACCAACACATGCCTCTCGAGGCACTCGAAACGTCTGTGTGGGCCGTTGTCGGATGCCGGACGAAAACGGGTCCACTGTACGCGTATCCTTATAGGGGCAACTACTCAGTAATTTTCGAGATATTTGCAAATTAAAGTTTTGTGTACGTAACATGTCAGTTTACATATGTAGTTCACTCGGTTACCAAGTACTGGTGTGGCTTAGGGGCAGCGAGTTGAACTGCTACGCCGTGGGCCGGAGTTCGAGTCCCGTTGTAGTAACTTCTTTTATACTTTTTTTTTAGCTTTTTACATTAGAGAGAGAGCTGGAGAGAGAGAGAGAGAGAGAGAGAGAGAGAGAGAGAGAGAGAGAGCGGGAGAGAGAGAGCGGGGGAGAGAAAGAGCGGGAGAGAGACGCCTACGCCATAGAGGTTCCTCGAATCGCTCGAGTAATAGGGGTGACTGCGTCGGCCAATAGAAAGTTCTAGTCGAAACTGCGTGTTAGCCTAGGCGCGCCCCCTCCAAGCTAACCAATTGGGCGCGCATTCTTGCTTACGTCACCGCATTCCTGCCAGGGGCCTTCTTGTCATCTCTCAGCGGTATTTAAAGTTGAACGATTTCAAGTGTTTTTGGCAGTTTAGTGACGGTCGCGCACCACAAGCACACGCTAATGATGATCACGTAGATTTCGAAGCCGCCCCCCCCCAACTAATTAATTATCGGCATTACCGCGTGCTGTCACCTAGTGGCTCTGCTCAGTAATTTGCGCGCTACCAATACTACACACAACAAGGCGGCGCTAAACTGTTGAAAACACTGTAATTTGTTCAACTTTAAACACTTATAACTTTAGAACCATTGATCCTCCAGGATCGAAACTTGGATTTCTCACATCTCATCCAAATCTGCTGGATAGCATAGGAAAAAGGTAAAAGTTTATAGGAGACAGGCAAAAATTTCTGGTTACGTAAGGGAAAGAGCAGCCAAATTAACAGTTACTATTTTATTTGCAATTTCCAGCAATTAAAATTTTCCAAAAATCTTGTATGACAAATCGACAATGATCATAGTTGAAACAAAATCGACAGTGTTGTAACTAATTAATTATCGGCATTACCGTGTGCTCGCGCTGTCATCTGGCAGTTCGATTCGGTAAGCGGTCGCGACACACAACACGGCGGCGCGAACCTGTCAAAACCACTGAAAATCGCTCAACTTTAAAGACTTATAGCTTTTGAATCGTTGATCCTCCAGGATCAAAACTTGGATTTCTCGCATCTTCTCGTCTAAATCTACTGGATAACATAGTAAAAGGAAAAAATTTATGGGAAAAAGGCAAAAATTTCTGGTTACTATGAAATGAAATGATTCGAATTGCGTCATGTTTGGTGTCATTTCAATCAGAAAAGAGTCATACAAATGTTGTCTACACGATTTAAGTGACCTTTCGGTCATGACATTTTGAGACATGTATATCGATACATTACCGTACTAGAAATAATTACCCGTTTAATAACTGCTCTATTTCCTCTTTCGATTGGTCGTAGTAGACACGAGCCAACTGCAGAATGCAGCGCACATGCTCCGATAATCAATATGGCACCTTGGAATCCATAAGCATCCAGAAGGACATGTATTAACTATCAATAGACATAAATTGCTGTAAGGTGTATGTGTATGATACTATAATTATGTTAATAATTTAATTTTAATTAGAGTTTAGGCCCTAAAAATGTTAAAACGATTGAAAACCTCTGAATTGTTGCAAGAAATGAACAATATACCAACGGAATGCTCTGATAACTTAATTTCTTTAATTTGTTGTGTAATTATCTTTTTTCTTTCGTGTAAATTTTATTGATTTCTTGTTCTTTTTCTTTTTAAATTTTGTTTCTCTCTTTCTACAAGCTAATACAAGACTAATTAAATAATTTGCCATTCAAGTGTAAAAACAACGAGTTGATTTTAGTCTCAAAATACGTGTCCGGCTTAAGGCATATGCACATCGAGTATAAGCTTATAGTTGGACAGCTACTGCCATCGCGTCCCAGTATGGAGTACTTATAATTCAAAACAGTTCTAAACTTGGGCTGATTGCCAACTTATTTTAAAATGTCAATATTATTGTGCGTGATAGCTATTTGTTGTCTAAGGGCTTAAATTGCATCTTTTTTTCTAATAAAATTTCAAACTATAAATGCACATGATTCGCATGAAAATAGACTATGTTGTATACTGTTTTCAGATAAACGTTGAATTTATTTTTAATCAAATAATATTCACACCTCCTTTTTGCCAAGGCCACACTATATACAGGGTGTCCCAAAATTCCTGAACATCCCGGAAATGAGGGGTTCCTGAGGCCATTTGAAGCGATATTTTCCTTTGAAAAAATGTTATCCGCGGCTTTGTTTAGGAGTTATTAACGAAAAACACGACCAATCAGAGCGCGACCTAGACGCGAGTTGGCACAGTCGGCCAACCGACAGTTGGCGCGCCGCACAGTGGGGTATTTGGCGAGTTTAGCGCGCCAAAAGTCAATATTTTTAGTTTGTTCAAAATGACTAAAACTTTTTTCTCATAAACCTGAATATATATGCGAGTAATCTCCAATAATATTTTTCCATAGAGAGTACTATTTAGCAGGGGTTGAAAACAGTTATGCTATCGATTCCGGTTCTTGAAACAGTTATGAGAACCGAAAAAATTTTATAACAGTTATGAGAATATCGGTTCTGGCTTATATCGGTTACGGTTACGGTTCCTGAGAACCGATATTATAACGATTCTATAACTGTTATTTTTCGGTTCTGGATTTCGGTTTCGGTTCCGGTTCTTCAGACTTCAGACCCTATAATATCCCGTATCGGTCTCATATCGGTTTTGCAGTTTTGCAACTGATATTTTTTGGTTCTGTATTCTATATGTTACCGCATAAATGTTGTACGTCCTCATTTAGCCCTAGTTCAGGCACAGCGGAAACCGCGCGATTTTTGTTTTTTATACCTCGTTCCGCCGTGTCCGACAGTGTTTCCGAAAAAGATGCACTAAACTAAACTAATACATTCGGGGACATATAATCTATAAAAATATTGTTTTATATACATTTGTAACGTAGATATGTCTGTGACATCTATACAGCATAAAAACAGTCAAGAATTATTTATTACATATAAAAATTAAAATTTTACAAAAATTGGACATACCATATTTATGTATTAGTATGACATCGATGCATTACTATGTTCGATTCGGATCCTGATTGATTAAACGGTTCAACAAATTTCCACTTTTTTTTTGTATTTCGATTCCCACTATGCGATTCTTATAAAGTTTTCCACGCTGATTCTGAATCTGTCCTTAATTTTGCTCCTAGACGTACAGTTTTTGAGAAAATTGAGTTTTGAAAATAGACATATTTTTCAACTTTGAACAAATATTGTGATGTTATTATAAAAGATATTGAATTGTTCTTTGCAGCAAAAGATTCTGTAGACTTTCTCGAATACAGCGATATCCAATATTAATACATTATGGATGTTTAAACATGTTTAAAAAATCATTAAAGACGGATGGACACCACTTTTACACCAATTTTTGCAGATATTTTTGAATTTATCTCAAAAAATAAGGGTCCAGCGGAAAATCGAACTATACCACGCGATAGAGCAGACTTTTATCTTGAGAAACCCCGCCTTTGAAGTTTGAAACGCCCGAAACCCGCGGCGTATTGTGGGCCAAAAGTGGAAGCATAAGACTACGCGCGGGCCGCAACCGGCAACGAACGCAATATTAAATACTTTGTTGCGTCGCGCCGCGCCGCGCCGGATTCCGGCGGGCTGTAGGCAGTTTGCTAGCGGGCCAAATGCGGCCCGCGGGTCTGCGGATTGCTCATCACTGGACTTTAGAGCATCTTTTTCGGGAACACTAAGGGCTCATTCAGACACGGCGGAATCCGCGCGTTTTCGACCGCGTGGACCTTATTTACATTAGCGTCTATGTCAGGGATGGGCACGGGTGGGGCCCCTCAAACGCCTGCTTCTCCCACCAACCTCTCTTCCATGCAACGTGTGCCTTCGCCGCACAGGGCGCTCCCCTCGCATCCTCGTGACAGCAATGCGCGAAGCCTTCGCGAGACATGCGCACTGCTCCCTACGGGCGAAGTGCATTCTTTCTCCATGGTAACGGTGGAGCTGGTGGGAGGCAGTGGGCGCTGTGGTGTGGACGGTCTTGCCTCAATTGAGGCAAAAATGCCCATCCCTGGTCTATGTATTCAATCAAAAACAAAAATCGCGCGGTTTTCGCCGTGTCTGAACTAGGGCTGAAGGAAGACGTACAACATTTATGCGATAAGCCACTAATACGTATTACTTATTGTACATATTATTACATATACCATACATAGAACCGAACTATAGCCGATACAGAACCAAAAAATATCAGTTGCAGAACTACAAAACCGATATGAGACCGATACGGGACATATTATAGGTTCGGACGGTTCGGAAGTCTGAAGGACCGGAACCGAAACCGAAATCTAGAACCGAAAAATAACAGTTATAGAACCGTTATAATATCGGTTCTCAGGAACCGTAACCGTAACCGTAACCGATATAAGCCAGAACCGATATACTCATAACTGTTATAACATTTTTTCGGTTCTTCATGACTGTTTCAGCCAGAACCGATATATAACTGTTTCAAACAGTTATTTTCAGAACCGTTTCAACCCTCGCTATTTAGTAACATTCAGATACTTGAAAGTAACACTTCTCGTGACCAAGGGAAGTGTCGAAAAACTTGCGTTAAAGAAATAATTTGTTTCACAAGTTTAGTGTATAAAATCGAGATATGACCAAATTTAGGATGTAAAGGAAGGTGTATAGATTAATTTCATGGCTTTTTTTTATTCTCTTCGGTGGTTTCGATAGAATAAACAATCGAAAGTGATATATTTTTTTCAGAAAATTAATATATATCATGTAATAACTTTTTTTCTCCGCATAACACCTCTTTAAATTTTTGCGAGGTTAATCAGTAGACATTGCATTATACAATCCATACAAATTTGGGCACCAACTAGTGCCTATACAAAAGACATTTAGCTTTTTGTGCGATACATATCAGTATGGCATGAATCGACCGTATATAATATGACTGAAAATGATGAAATAATTGAGCTGTAGCTGATAGATACTTGGAAGTAAATGAAAGAGAATGAATGCCACTACTGCTAGAATATTTAGTTTATACAATTATCGGAAGAATGTAATCGTGGTTTAACAATCGAGTGTTAGTGTTCCTTCGAATACTGTTCTGGACATGAGCAAGTATCCTTGCTACATAGTAAAGTAATCATGACTCGGATTTCTACATCAGTGCCTTATTTTTCTACATAGACTACGGAGGACATGTAGCGTGCTAAATAAATATACAGGGTGTTTCGTTTAAAACAGGACACCTAAACATCTCCTCTAGCTCGGAAAGTACAAAACATGTTTCTGACGTAATCAAAATGGTTTCAAAAGACGAATTAGATGGAAGAATCATTTTTTATAAATCGCAATTTTTTAATAGTTTTTTCAAGGTCACACGCGTTTTTTACGTATATACACACATTTTTTGTTGTTGTATGTTATAACAAACATTATTGTGTATTCATCCATGTTTAGTAGCACGACCTTGAAATGACCGTGAACTCTAAAATTTTTCGTTGAGAACACGTGTTGCAACACGGGAAAAGTATGCCGTCCACTCAAATTAATTACATCGACAATAGTGACTCGTCTGACATGTCCACAGCATCCGAAGACTCGAACTTAGAATATATGTTGTAATTTATTTTATAAATATTCTATGGTTTCACATGAGAGTGAAAGTCAGTATGAATCGAAACGAATGTGATGAATTACAGTTAGTGCATAGAGTTTTGAGCTATTTAGAATTAAGTGGTTCGTTGTTAATAAACTGTTTTTGTTATTTAAACTTTGTGTCCAAATCTTTACCACAGCAACGCGTGAAATTTGTTTGCAATAGTAATTTCCCTTAATCTGACGAAAAAATGTTTGAAATAAAAGTTTAACAGTATTAACATAGGTATAAACTTCAATATATAAAACTTCGAAAAAATTTTGTTTAAAACAAAAAAAACAAGGTCGCTTCGATTTTTTAAACATTAAGTTGTATTTTTGATTTGATAGTGTTGTAGCTGGTGTTGAGGCGAATTCAACGATATATAATGGTATGACCTTTACACTATTAATAACGTCGCAATACTTTTGGCGCGCTAAACTCGCCAAATACCCCACTGTCCGCCGGGCCGACTGTGCCAACTCGCGTCTAGGTCGCGCTCTGATTGGTCCGTGTTTTTCGTTAATAACTCTTAAACAAAGCGGCGGATAACATTTTTGCAAAGGAAAATATCGCTTCAAATGGTCTCAGGAACCTCCCATTTCTGGGATGTTCAGGAATTTTGGGACACCCTTTATAAAATAATTATTTAATCTGTTAATTATTCAATTGTCCAGATTTAGGCATCACTTTTGGCTTCTCCACACTTAGGGCATTTCACCTTAGTTGTGACTCGTTTAGAGAATCTCACCTCAAGTAAGGTTAGGTGTTAGTATTAGAAAAACGTATGTTTTTGTTATTTTCACAGGTATGTACATATTATGACACAGCTTCATATGTATAAGTATATCCTCTCTGAAGTATGCAATGTGCACAACCTAACAGCGGCACAGTATTTCAAGATAATGAGTATCAATTAAAGACCTAGAAAATATCTTGGAAGGACGACACTTGTTTACTTCATACCTGTGGCACCAGCGTCATAGCTAATGTTGTTCCAGCCATAGAAAACCCGACGGCTTGTCCCCGTTTTTGATCGAAAAACGTGTTTAATGCGACAAAAGATGAAGCTATCGCGAGACCGGTTCCTAAACCTGTAGGAAAGTACAAAAATTAATGAAATCCATTAATTTCAATGAAAGATAAGAGTTTCATACGCATGACTAAACAACAAATCGCAGTCACCCTTAACAGTGAGAAAATTCGTTGTCAATAAAAATGCATCATTGTTTTTAACCTTTTATTGTATTGTTTGGTTGATCAAATGAAAATTTTTGGAGTTCGATGTTCCATATTGAAATATTGTATTACTACGAAAATAAGCCGAAAAAAATCTTTTCATGTAAGGCTGCGTTCCCGAAGAAAAAGGGGTTTGTAAGCCCGTTAGTCCGTTAGTTTGTCACTGCTGTTACTACTTTTCGTTATTCTGTATTTAATTTAAACGGTTTCATAAGTGAAGGTAAAATTAGAGTTTTTTAAAAATTATTTTAATCAAATATTACTACTCAAATGTTATTCTTTCTTCGATTTATTTTTGTACGTAAAATTCGATCGGTTGTATAACGATTTTAGGTGCACCCTTGTATTTCTTGATATGAAGAAGAATAAACATTTTCTAATCAATTATACAGGCTGTCCCAAAAATGTACTTCCTTGAAAGGGGCGGTTCCTGAGATTATTTGAAGTAACATTTTTTCTTTGCAAAAATGTTCTTCACAGCTTCGTTAAGGAATTATTAGCGAAAAACGGTGACCAATCACAACGCGGCTACAGCGGACGGATTCCGGCTCGGCCAATGCGAACGCCATGTTTAGCGCGACCTGTCGCCGAGTTGCTATAGCTGCGCTCTGATTGGTCCGCCTTTGTCACCAATAAATCCTGAACGGAGCCGTGGCGAATGTGTTCGCAAAGATAAAAAGTTACTTGAAATGACCTCGGAAATTACCAATTTTTGAGAAGTGCTAACAAGATTTATTAACAACTTAAGCAGAACTTTAACGTTCTTTCAAAATTTAAAATAGATTTAAAATTTAAATGATGGTACTGGTATATGTTAATATATAATATTTCAGCAATTGGCATTAGGGTTTATACAAAAACCGACTTTTTAAAAAACCGGTTTTCGGTTTTTAACTTTTCCATGAAACCGGTTTAAACCGGTTTCGGATTTTTACAGAAAAAATAAGACATGTTTACAACTTAGTATAGAAGTTTTTAATTTTTTTTATTTATTAAAGAATTGATAAAATAATACCCTTAAAGAATCACAGAAATTAAAAAATATTTATGAACATTATTATTTTACTTCTTTCTTAGATTAATAAAATGTGATTTTAAAAAGCAAAGAACGTCAATTGATTTAATGCTTAGTCGTGTCCTTATTTTGGCCACAAAATTTCCAGAAATAGAAAAAACTCGCTCACTTGCTATTGAACTGGGCTTAATTATCTTTAAAGCATTAAATAATAAATAAAAATTTTTTGTTCTTCTATTTGTAGCCTCTAAGATCAAAAACTCCTTCTTTAATGTTTGAGGACTGGAGGAACTCGCTTCTTCAGGTTCTTGCAGATATTTATTTATTGCTATTTCCATAGCATTTTTCATCACAGTCTCTGTGCGCTGTTTTCATTTCCACATATATATGTATACAGGGTGTCCCAAATTTCGTGATCGTCCCGGAAATGGGAGGTTCTTGAGGTTATTTGAAGCGACATTTTCCTCTACAAAAATGTTCAAGGCAATAATGTTCCCCGACCTTTCTCCGCTATACCACTAGCTGTGTACTTTTTGATTACATCGAAATCATTATAGCGGATTAATATAAGTGTTATGTATAAATTTAAAACCGGTTTTTTTACTGAAAAAAACATTTTAAAGTGAAATTTTTCACATATTTATAATTAAAATACACATAATGGTAAGTAGCTTAACGTTCCAAAATTTTTACAGGTGACCAATAAATTATTGCAATATTTATTCCGGGTGTACCAGATACAGTGTTACAAGCTGATTTCTCGAATTCTAATGCACATAAGTTTCTTTTTAATTAAATGGTTAAAGAGAGCTAATATTTTAGTACGTAGTAAATTTTGTTGGAGTAATTTTTTGGGGGAGAAATGTAGCCCTCAACATTTTTTTCAATGGAAAGTATTATTGATTTATTGTTACTGCGATACCTCTCATTAAACTCAATAGCATCTACTTGAGCGTTTCTTTTTATTGCGCATAGATACAGAGTAATATTAGCCCTCCTTAACCACTTAATTTAAAAAAAAATTAATTTGATGTCTTCTTTAGATTTCGAGAAAACAGCTTGTAACACTTTACCTGCTACACTCTGTATAGTGAGATATACTTCTCATTTCATACCTCCTAAAATACTGTATGTACAAATAATGTGGATCATGCTGTTAGCGCATGATGTAAATATCAGTCCAACACAACTTAGGACGGATCCAAAAAAGGCAACTTTTCTGTAAGAAAAATTTTTCAGCAAAGGCCCCACGAAAATACCTGTAACAAAAATGAAATATTATTAGTTTAAACGCATAACTCTCGCGAATGAAGTTTATATGATTTATTTCAACGCATTTTATATTAACGTTGCATATTAATAGTACTTATACAATTTTATCTACCACAACATTTTTTAAAAAGGGGTATCTGACATGTTGCGGACATAGTTGCATATTCATTCATGTGTTGCAAGTCTGAAGCAATAGAAGTGAGGCGTACAGTGTACAGCTACTATGAATATGGATGTATTTCGGATATCTTGTTACAAAAAAAACGTACACGTTGATTGTCAAAAAGTATTATAATAACAAAAAAATTCCAGTTCTATATAATTCATATTATGGTACCTAATTTCTGTGATCGTGAATTAGTGACATTTTTGGTAAAATTATAATTTACTATAATATACATATACATATGTAGGGTGGTGATGTCGTTGTGAACTCCGATATGAATGTTAGATATTAGGAACAGTAACGAATGTAACGACGCGACATCGTTACCGTTATTAATTGCGGCTTTCACATACTAGTCCAGTCTCATATATTTATGAATTGCAATATGGAATGTGACGATTGAACGATAAAGACGTAATTCTCGGATGGAGATTAGTAACGACATAATTCTCAAACGGAGATTCGTTTAGTCGAGCTCATTCACTTGTTTGTATTCAACGTTGTGTTTTCAAACATATGTAATACTTTTTTTCGGTTAGCTTTTGTGCTATTTCTTAACTGATGTCTCTGATCCTACATATGTATATAATATTTCTTTATGAAATAAAATGTGCAAGGACATAAAAATGATAAGATTCTCACATCAATACTCATAAATTAATTCCTTAATACTCCCCCCTTCCACGGAATCCCATGTTTTCATTATATCATTTTCCTCGGTTTACTAGATCAACTATTATAATTTAATGGAAAAAATTTTGATGTTTTATTTTAATTTTAATTTATATTTTCCTTTGCAAAAATGTTATCCGCGGCATTGTTTAGGAATTATTAACGAAAAACACGGACCAATCAGAGCGCGACCTAGACGCGAGTTGGCACATTCGGCCCGGCGCACCAACTGTCGATTGGCCGACTATGCCAACTCGCGTCTAGGTCGCGCTCCGATTGGTCCGTGTTTTTCATTAATAACTCCTAAACATTGCCGCGGATAACATCTTTGCAAAGAAAAATATCGATTGAAATGGTCTCAGGAACCTCCCATTTCCGGGAAGTTCAGGAATTTTGGGACACCCTGTATTAAGGGAAAAATAAGGAACAAAATCACATCTTCGTGAAAATTTTTTTTATTATAAAATTATAATATGTTGCCATATTTGAGTTTAGAAAATCTACAAATACATGTGAGCGGTTTGTTGCCTTGTGGATACAATGCGTAAAAAACATCCAAACGTTGCTGCAGTGAATGTAGAGCCAGTACAGAATGTGTAGCCAAACGGCAACACAATGCATTTAAGGGTTAAGATTTTGAAAAATACTTTGAGATACGTTCATAGTTCACTAAAGACTACATATTTTTTGGAGAAAATCCGTAATTTTACTTCAGAAAGTGTCCGTTTTCGCGTGGAATGACCCAATTATAAGGGATTTGTGTCACCCGGTACACGCTTGCTTGTACGCGGATACGCATGTGTCGGTAAATTGCAACATTTGGGAGGCCACGATTAACAAAACAGTATCGTGGAACATTCTAGAATATTCTTTGAAAGGATAATGCGATATTGTTTCTTGGCGTAGACGCACGCGTCTAGAATCTAGACTCTAGATGCAGTGGCTCACGTCTAGACGCGGTTTTGATGAAGTACGACGAATCGAGTATGAATGGCGTTGGAATAACAAAATGCTGCGTCGGGACGCATCACAGACATACAGGGTGTTCGAAAAGTCTGGAAACGGTCGAATATCTCAAAAATAAAGCATTTTAGAGAAAAATGGTTCAGACATATATTTTATGGTTTCGCAAGAGCTATAAGATAGCGCCATTGGTTTGACCTTGAAGAATCATTTGAAGGTCACGTGAAGGTTACCTCAATTTTTTGAAATAGCACCCCCTATTTTTTATTACATATTCTTGTAGCTAATCTCGAGAGCTTTCCAAAACAATGGAATCAAATGTTTTTTCATGAATTGCTTTTCCAGTTATAAGGCGTCAAAGGTACAATACCGCCGGTATTAGCGTTAACCAGGATGTACCACGTGGAGGTTGCACGGTCGAATTTACATCTCTTGTGTGTGTGTGTGTGTGTGTGTGTGTATGTGTGTGTGTGCGTGTGCGTGTGCGTGAGTAAACGGGTTTTTACTGAATTAAATGTTCGAATTGTCTTCCGTCTGCTGCTTGACAATGACCTAATCTCTATCTCTATATATAATAAAATCGTGTCTGTCTGTATGTATGTATGTATGTATGTATGTTTGTAACGGCATCACTTGAGAACGGCTCAAGGTAGAAAGATGGGGTTTGGACCGTTGGACGCGGCGTTTCTTCGAGAAGGTTTAAGAGCAAAGAGCATTCGAAAAAGTCCATTGGTTCAATAGTTGTGACGCCATTAGTGACACCATTACCACTTTTTCGTCCATTTTTGGTCACGTTTCTGCTTATAACTTTTGATCGAATGGACTTTTTCGAATGCGGTTTGCTCTAAAACCTTCCAGAGACAGAGACAGAGATAGAGAGAGAGAGTCAGAGAGAGAGAGGGAGAGAGAGGGCACGTTTCTGCTTATAACTTTTGATGGAATGGACTTTTTGGAATGCTGTTTGCTCTAAAACCTTTCAGAGACAGAGACAGAGATAGAGAGATAGAGATAGAGAGAGAGAGAGAGAGAGAGAGAGAGAGAGAGAGAGAGAGAGAGAGAGAGAGAGAGAGTCAGAGAGAGAGACAGAGAGAGAGAGAGACAGAGAGGTCACGTTTCTGCTTATAACTTTTGATCGAATGGACTTTTTCGAATGCGGTTTGCTCTAAAACCATCTAGATACAGCGACCGAGGTAGAGAGAGAGGGAGAGAGAGAGGACACGTTTCTGCTTATAACTTTTAATCGAATGGACTTTTTCGAATGCGGTTTGCTCTAAAACCTTCCAGAACAGAGACAGAGGTAGAGAAAGAGAGAGAGAGAGAATGAGAGAGTGCGAGAGAGAGAGGGAGAGAGAGAGAGGGCACGTTTCTGCTTATAACTTTTGATGGAATGGACTTTTTGGAATGCTGTTTGCTCTAAAACCTTTCAGAGACAGAGACAGAGATAGAGAGATAGAGAGATAGAGAGAGAGAGACAGAGGGTCGGAGAGAGAGAGAGAGTCGGAGAGAGAGAGTGAGTGACAGAGTTAGACCGAAAAAAATAGATCATCACAAACACGTTCAGAAAGTACATGCTTTTAAAAAATACTGTGCCACAGCTACGCGTGGCAAGGGAAAGCTAGTCTCTATATACAATAAAATCGTGTCTGTCTGTATGTATGTATGTATGTATGTTTGTAACGGCATCACTTGAGAACGGCTCAACGTAGAAAGATGGGGTCTGGACCGTTGGACGCGGCGTTTCTTCGAGAAGGTTTAAGAGCAAAGAGCATTCGAAAAAGTCCATTGGTTCAAAAGTTGTGACGCAATAACCACTTTTTCCCCCTCTTTTCGCCACGATTCTGCTTATAACTTTTGATCGAATTTACTTTTTCGAATGCGGTTTGCTCTAAAACCTTTCAGAGACAGAGACAGAAATAGAGAGAAAGAAAGAGAGAGAGAGAGAGAAAGAGAGAGAGTGTGAGAGAGAGAGTGAGAGAGATAGGGCACGTTTCTGCTTACAACTTTTGATCGAATGGACTTTTTCGAATGCGGTGTGCTCTAAAACCTTCCAGAGACAGTGGCAGAGATAGAGAGAGAGAGTGCGAGAGAGAGTGAGAGAGACGGCACGTTTCTGCTTATAACTTTTGATCGAATGGACTTTTTCGAATGCGGTTTGCTCTAAAACCTTACAGAAACAGAGACAGAGATAAAGAGAGAGAGTCAGAGCGTCAGAGATAGAGAGAGAGAGAGAGAGGGAGAGGGCACGTTTCTGCTTATAACTTTTGATCGAATGGAGTATTTCGAATGCGGTTTGCTCTAAAACCTTCCAGAGGCAGAGACAGAGATCGAGAGAGAGAGAGAGAGAGAGAGAGAGAGAGAGAGAGAGAGAGAGAGAGAGTCAGAGAGAGAGAGAGAGGGGGAGAGTGAGGGCACGTTTCAGCTTATAACTTTTGATCGAATGGACTTTTTCGAATGCGGTTTGCTCTAAAACCTTACAGAAACAGAGACAGAGATAAAGAGAGAGTCAGAGAGTCAGAGAGAGAGAGAGAGAGAGAGAGAGAAAGAGGGAGAGGGCACGTTTCTGCTTATAATTTTTGATCGAATGGACTTTTTCGAATGCGGTTTGCTCTAAAACTTTCCAGAGACAGAGACAGAGATCGAGAGAGAGAAAGTCAGAGAGAGAGAGAGAGAGAGAGAGAGAGGGCACGTTTCTGCATATAACTTTTGATCGAATGGACTTTTTCGAATGCGGTGTGCTCTAAAAACTTCCAGAGACAGAGACAGAGATAGAGAGAGAGTCAGAGAAAGGGAGAGAGATAGAGAGAGAGGGAGAGAGAGAGGGAGTGCGAGAGTGCGAAGAGCGAGAGTGCGGACAGCGAGTGTGTGGGGAGAGAGAGTGCGAGAGAGAGAATGCGCTAGAGAGAGAGAGAGAGAGAGAGAGAGAGAGAGAGAGAGAGAGAGAGAGAGAGAGAGAGAGAGAGAGAGAGAGAGAGAGAGAGAGAGAGAGAGAGGGAGTGGCAGAGTCAGAGAGAGAGAGAGACCGAAAGAAATAGATTATCACAAACACGTCGAGCAAGTACATGCTTTTAAAAAATACTGTGCCACAGCAACGCGTGGCGGGGGAAAGCTAGTCATAGATAAAATTCATTTAATACGTTTCGTCTCATTTCTGGTGAGATAAGATTTACTTGGTGCAGTATGCGTTCCCTAAGGTCTGCCAGATTAGCAGGTTTCGTTACGTATGTATACATTGTTTTTAACATACCCCCATAAAAAGTAGTCCAATGGAGAAAGATCTGGTGATCTAGAGGGCCACTCTATTTCTCCACGTCTTTCTATCCATCGGTTTTGGAAAGTATTTGTTAAATATTGACGCACTATTACTGCATAGTGTGGTGGTGCACCATCTTGTTCAAACCAAATATTTTGTATATTTCCATCAAACAAATTGTAACTTGTATGACGAATACAATCGGCGTCTAGTATCTAGCATCTTTTATCTACGATTAGGTCATTGTCAAGCAGCAGACGGAAGACAATTCGAACATTTAATTCAGTAAAAGCCCGTTTACACACGCACACGCACACGCACACACACACACACACACACACACACACACACACACACACACACACACACACACACACACACACACACACACACACGCACACGCACACACGCACAAGAGATGTAAATCCGCCCGTGCAACCTCCACATGGTACATCTCGGTTAACGCTAATGCCGGCGGTATTGTACCTTTGACGCCTTATAACTGGAAAAGCAATTCATGAAAAAACATTTGATTCTATTGTTTTGGAAAGCTCTCGAGATTAGCTACAAGAATATGTAATAAAAAATAGGGGGAGCTATTTCAAAAAATTGAGGTAACCTTCACGTGACCTTCAAATGATTCTTCAAGGTCAAACCAATAACGCTATCTTATAGCTCTTGCGAAACCATAAAATATATGTCTGAACCATTTTTCTCTAAAATGCTTTATTTTTGAGATATTCGACCGTTTCCAGACTTTTCGAACACCGTGTATAGAAATAGACTGCGCCGTATTATGGGCGAGTTGAAGCTCACAATGGCGGCGCGCGATACAAAGAGTGAGAGAGAGCATTAGCCGGGACCACAGCGCTCTCTTTCTAATTGATGTGTCGGTGGGGAAAGATTCCCCTACTTGCTTGCTAGATAATGCAGATTTCTACATAGTATTGATTAATTTGTTAATATTTATTTGGTTTTTGACATTTATAAAGCGAAACCATATTTATTTTAAGAATGGTAAAAAAGTGCTGCATCTGCAAGCTCCAATATGCTCCTGACGTTACTTTTCATAAGTAAGTAAAATAAAAGACATTGTTAAAGCTCAACCGTCGGCTGCGCCCAACAACAAGCGGGAGCATCGACCGAGCGACCGAAAGGACCGCCAGAGTCCCAAACAAACGCGCGCGCTCGACAAAACGGTCGCCCGCACCGGGCGTTTTGAATCAAACCCGCCGATCGTTGCCGAACCGCTCGGCAACGCGTTCCCTGCGACACCCCTTCCCCGCGTCAGGAAGGCGGTGATATATACTGTGACGTGGCAGTTTGCCTACGTCCTCCGATAGCGTATATCGGAAGACCGGGTCACCCTCTGGCATCGAAAAATGCTCGCCCTGGGCACGAGCGAGACCCATGGGCGAGTTCTAATGTTTTTGAGCGTCGCGCCAATTTGCGCGACGCGCTTCTGCAGGACCCTAACCGGGCCCCAAGGGGGGACCCGGAGCACCTCTCCCGCGGAGAAACGAAAAAGGAATCGGCGCCGGCGGAAACTCCGACCCTGTAAACACGAGGAATCGACGGAGCCCAGGATAGACAACCTGGAGGCGCCGACGAGGACACGAGATGCCAAGCCAGGAATCTCAGCTGCCTCACCGTCGCCTCAGCCGGAGAGAAGCTTGGCCAGCTGCCGGATTGGCTCGCGCCGATCACCTCACAGGGAAGCGGCGAATCACCACGCAGCGCTGCCGGAGAGTCGACGAATCGCCGGACGCCAGGGACCGTCGCGCGCAGCGAGGCCCCGTCCGAAGATCGATTAGCGATTGGTCAAATCCTACGCGGGGGGATAGGGCGGAAAGAGGGGGACGCTCCGCTTCCGCGTTCCCGAGTCACCGTGGAAAAGATCACTTCTTCGTTGGCTCAAGTAGGACATAGTGGATTTCCATAATTAAACTATTGCGTAAATCTAAGTAGTTGTTCGAAGTTGCGAAGCAAGCTGCCGGACGAGAGGGACGTCGACAGGTGAACGTTGCCCTGGGTAAGCCTCTGTTATATTTCTCAGTGAAGTGATCTTTCTCGTGTTGGCTCGGTAAGCGTGTCGTGTCCGCGATCGCGTCGCAGAAACACCGACGTGGGTTCGAAGTTGCGGATATTCGGGAAATATCGAAGGTAATTCGCGTACGGTGGGTACTCGTCGGTCATAGGACGCGCGGAACAATATATTTTGCGGGTGCTAGTACTAGAGGTCGGATGGCGAGGATCCGCGCGTAATCTTGACCTCAACTCGCGCGGTGAAGGGGGTTTTCGGGTACTAGACACTATTATTTTCGATTTGTGAGAATTCGCGTGTCGTTGCCGGTTTTACTCGATCCTCGATTCGTTCCACGGTGCGTCGCCGCCACGTGCTCTCGTCGTATTTCCGCGACTTGTTACGCCGACGAGAAGTCAATTGTACAACGCGTTTTCGATCTGAATTCGGGCGTGAAACGTGAATATCACGTACGCCTACGTGGTCATTACGTTGCTGCCGGGTTCGACGCATCTCGAGAAGGGCCCGTGAAGGGCAAATTGCGCGTGCGACGATCGTCCGTCGCCGAACACCTGTCACGCGTCGGTTAACCAAGAAACGCTGCCGGTCGCTGCCGGTAACGCGGATGTACCATCGTCCCAATAAATTGGGTTAACCGAAGATCTCGAGAGTGCTTATTGTAGTGAGAAACCTTCCAGCCGCGTGGAATGCCTCGTGTTCGATTCGCGTAGGATCCTGTACCCGTTCGCGCAGTGTATCGTTCTCGATCTCGATTGTCGCAGGCTCGTACTATCGTTTCTCAAAGTGCTCGTCTTTGCGAAACTTATCGTGGCACCTTCCGTGCCTGGCGCCCGAACGTGATTTATAAGAACTGAGAAACGACGAGCTTGCGAACAATTTTTGTCCCGGGTGGACCGCGTTTCGCGCGGCCGAACGCGGCTCGGTCGAAAGGTCTATAAAAACCCGGAGTCGCTGGGATTTTCGCCCTTCTGGCAAAGAAAATCCTGGACGACGTGACAAATTTGGCGCCCAAACAGGGACCCTCGCTGAAAAAGCGACCTGAAAAGGGGCTATTTCAAAAGAGATACGCGGAACGACGCGGGGCTCTCACGACAATTTCAAATTCAATTTCAATTTCTTCTCGTCGAACGAACAAAGTCCGGGTGCGAGCGTGGCCGTCGCGGCGTCGATAAACAAACACCCGTTGCGACCGTGAAATTTCTACGACTTTCGCTGAGCCAACGAAGCGAGCCTGTTTCTTATATGACCTGTATTTTTTTTTTTTTTTTTTTTGTTTGTTATTTAACGTCGCTTTTTGAACTCCTTTTCGGAATTATTTCACGACGGTGACCTGTATTTGAATGAGATTTATTTGATTTGTTGTGGCGGTGACTGACTTTAATTTCGGATGTAAATTTCCGAAATTGATTTCAGAATAACGCTGCCGGTGTCGAATTTCAAAATCGAATATTTGATACTGATTTTCTTATGATATTTGTTTGCCATATTTGATTGATTTGTCGAGGAATTATTTATGTTTGTGTTATTTGCTATGGAACGCACATCGAACGGAGAATAGCCTGAAGCGTGCTTCGGTGTCTCATGCGCAATTCTGCGTAAAGAAAACATTAACGTGTTCTCTGAAAAGCGATATTGAGCATGCGACTCCGTTGAAATGCATCTTGTCGGTTCCTTGATGTTCGGTGTGGAAATGAACAATTTTGATATAAAATTATTGTGTGCAATTTTGATTGATTCAGTCTTCCCAGTGCTATTTATATTCTTGTCGTGCGATTATTTATTTGACTTTGATATTTATTTTTCATTATTTATTCTAGTCATTTATTTATTCTGGTCGTCGTCTTTATTTATTACTGTAACATTTTTTCGTAAATTCGTGTTCCAATTGTAAATATTTTCTGTGAATTTTTGGGAGAGTAGCAGTTTTCTCTGCCAGTCTTTACTTTTCTCTATTCTTTTTCGCTTCTACTTTCTCTCTCTCTCTTGATTCTTTTCTTTCCTTAGTCTTTCCTCTTCTTCTTTTCTAATTTCAAATTACTATTCTTCCTATTTTAATCTAGTCTTTTCCTTTGTGATATTTAAATTATTCGGTGTAGTCTATATATTTAATAATATTTATTTTGCTTCGTAGTCCGGGTTAACTTAATAATTAAGAAAATTTTTTTTTAATTTTTTTTTCTTTCTTCTGCGTTCTTGCTGCGGCTCCGACGCGTTCGGACCCCAGAAATAGCACTAGGGAGACCACATATTTTGTGTGAAATTTTTCTTTCGTGTCTATTGTGTATTTCTTTCCTGTGTGTGGTTCCTCTATTACGGAGGAACCAGATATCAAATGTGGTGATGGATGGGTCGTCTTAAGAGCTGTGCCGTCGTAGAAAGTAACTTCACGTGCCGTTTGTCGTTGTATTGCGAGAATATTACGCTCACTTTGATTTTTTTTGTGTATTTCTTTTCGATACGGACTGATCACTGCCGGAAAGAGCGATCCTTTGCGATCACCTGCGGGTGAATTAATTATTGGCGGAACGTCGTTTTGCTGCCGGGGTTGAATGTTGCCGGGCAGAACCGTTCATTAGCGAGATTGGTAATAGATCATTTTTTTGTTTTTTTTTGCGGTTTCGATAGGAAATTACGAGCGAGGGTTGTACGGTTTTCTGTAAGAATTGCTGGGGAAGACGCGTTAAGATTCGATAATAGATTCGCGCTGCCGGAATAAGAGATAGTTCGTGTCACGCGGTAGATCATTTGAGAATTCGAGGAATTTTTTTTCGAAGGCGCGTGTTGTTAGCGAGACGCGGTCGAGATCGGGCTCCCTTTGTTCGCGTGTAGCGAAGCGACGCGGTCGAGAAGGATTATCTCGCCCGGGTACGACCGACAACATAAACAAATACTGTTTATTGCCGGATCGGATTAGGACGGTTAGAGTGTCGAACGGTTAGGGAATATTTACGCTGCCGGGAAATATGCTTCGGCCGGACCGTGAAGGGGGGGACGAGTGGGAATACTATTCCGTTTATGAGGACGTCGCGGACGGAAGTGATAATCCGGACGCGATGACCTCAGATGAGGAACGGGGCGAAGGGATGAGATCGCCACCACGCGACTTCATCCTGCCGGTACCGACCCTCGAAAGGAAGGTATACCTGCCGCCTCCTTCCCCTCAACGGGGACCCGGAAAAGAGATGCCGAACACCTTCCCCAGTGCCTCGGGGCAACCCTCTCAAAGTATCAGTGGTGACATGTACTGCCGGGGAACACCTGTATCAGAAGTAATGAGACGATGGCGTACGAAATTCTCCGGAGCACCCGGGGAAGATTCAGAAACCTTTCTCGAACGCCTTACAGAACATCGGAAAAATAATAACATCCCGGACCAATACTTGCTCCGTTGCATGACGGTTTGTTTAGATAGTACAGCCCAACACTGGTACAAGAGGAGGGAAGCTCAGATGAGAACTTGGGAGGAGTTCGTACGCGAATTTCGTGAATATTTCGGAGACCCAGATTACTACGACACTCTAACTCGTAATATTAAAGATCGTTCACAAGGAGAACTCGAACCAGTTCGCGATTACCTCAATAGCATGGGGGGGATGTTTGACCGAATAGATCCTCCGTGGCCGGAGAATAAAATGGTAAAACGAACCTATTGGGGGGCGAAACCGTCAATCAGAGACGCGATTTCATTAGCGACAATATCCACGTTTAATGAATTAGAAACAGCGTTAATAGAGGCGGAACGCGAATCAAGTGTGGAAAAACGGAGACGAAATCCGAAACAATCGGAGATGGCTCATCCGGTATTCGCGTATGACCCCAATCGCCACGCCTCTCACAAACAACCGGGGAGAGGGAGGACCGTACAGGTAGAATACGCGAACGCGATAGCTGCCGGAAGTGGAGAATCGAGTGACCGACCCACCGCCCCCGCATATGTAGAATCCCGTCTCGGACCGGGGAAACGGGACTCTTTTGCGCCGCGCGCGAATAATTATTCAGCTGCCGGGCGAAGGGAATCGGGATACCGGACCGAAAAGAGGGATCAGTCGTATAGAGCCCAACCGCGTAAACCGGAAGAAACCGCGAACACCGATCGGCGAGCGGAATCGGCACGCGACAAACAACGCGCGCCAGGAAGCTCACCGTTCGTGTGCTGGAACTGCCGGAAAATCGGACATAGGTCGCGGGATTGCCGGGAACCACCACAAGTACATTGCTATGGGTGCGGGGCACAAGGCGTAAGACGTAATAACTGCCGTAGATGCGAAAGGTCGTCGGGAAACGGGGGGAGGAGTCACTCGAAGGGGCCCGAGAGACTTCGCCGAAATTAGTATCGGCCCGAATATTAACGATCGGAGAGAAGAGACCGCCTCTATTAACTGTCCAAGCAGTAATCGGAAAGCTGCCGGTTAGCGCCCTAGTGGACTCAGGTTCGTCTATCACGTTTGTTAGTCGCGAAGTATTAGAACGGGTTAGCGACGGGGACGTATCAGTCGAGAGTACGGAGGAACCCTGTTACTTTCTCCTGGCCACGGGGACGATTGATCGAGCAATCGAACGAGCTCATTTTGCGTTAAAAATAGGAAAAAGGGAACACCGAATCTCGGCACGCGTATTAGACCATCTCGTGACCCCTCTCCTTTTGGGTACGGATTCGATTGCACTCTTCGGGATTGTGGCAGAGTATCACAATGCCATATGGTACTTTGCGTCTCATCCGAATGAGAAGTTTCCCTTCGATGACGCTCCGCCAGCCACCGTATGCTGCGGGTTACAGATATTGAATGATTCCGAAAAAGACCGTTTGGCGAGATTCCTCGAGACCGCGCTGCCGGGGTTCGAAAACATGAAAGGGTTGACTGACTTCATCAGCCACCGAATAGACGTGGGCGACCATCCACCCATTAAACAACGCTATTATGCCGTTTCTCCCAAAATTCAGGAGGCTATTTATGCCGAGGTGGATACCTTGTTGGCGGGCGGCATAATAGAACCGTCGCAAAGTGGCTGGTCAAGCCCAGTAGTAATGGTCAAAAAGCCCAGTAGTAATGGTCAAAAAGCCCAACGGAAAATATAGATTTTGTTTAGATTTTCGGAAGGTGAACGAGGTCTCGAGGAAGGACGCGTACCCTCTACCGCTCATGACCCAGATATTAGATAAATTGATATCGGCTAAATACATTTCAACCCTCGATCTCAGTCAGGCCTATTTTCAGATTCCTTTAGAATCAAAGAGTCGCGAAATAACCGCGTTCACGGTGCCGGGGAAAGGACTTTTCCAATTTCGTAGAATGCCATATGGGCTGACGGGGGCCCCGGCTACATTCCAACGATTGTTAGACCGTCTGATTGGGCCCGAGATGGAGCCTCACGCGTTTTCTTATTTAGATGACATAATAATAGTCACGAAAACATTCGAAGAACATCTAGAATGGTTGAAACGCGTGTTGGATAGAGTCAAAGCTGCCGGTTTAATAATTAACCCGGAAAAGTGTGAGTTTTGCCGCGCAGAGGTCCGTTACTTGGGTTTTGTCGTCAGTAGAGAGGGCTTAACCGTTTACCCAGAGAAGATTCAGCCGATAGTGTCGTATCCAACCCCGAAGAACGTGAAGCAAGTGCGGCGTTTCTTAGGGATGGCTTCCTGGTATAGGAGGTTCATCCCGGGATTCGCTACACTTGCGGAGCCGTTAAATGAACTCCTTCGGAAGGATCGCGAGTGGGTTTGGAAGGACGGACAACAATCCGCCTTCGAAGCTCTTCGCGAAATGATAACCTCCGCGCCGATACTATCCTGTCCTGACTTCACAATACCATTTACGGTACAGACCGACGCGAGTACGGTAGGCGTAGGTGCAGTTTTGACACAAGAGATCGAGGGTATTGAAAAAGTAATTGTATTTGCGAGTCGCGCTCTCACGCTGCCGGAACGAAAGTACTCGGCGACGGAGTTAGAGTGTTTGGCGATAGTCTGGGCGGTACGGAAGTTCAGGCCGTATTTGGAAGGGTATAAATTCACGGTGATCACGGATCATAACAGCTTACGGTGGTTGCGCAAATTACAAAACCCTTCAGGGCGATTGGCGCGATGGGCTTTAGAGCTCCTCGAATATGACTTCGAAGTAGTATATCGACAAGGTGCCCTCAACCGAGTGCCGGATGCGCTCTCGCGCGCGTATGAGGGAGAGGAGACCATCGAAGGGGAAATCGAGGTGGCAGCTGCCGTGCGGGCGAGGTGGTAGGGGAGCAAATTCGCGGAGGTAGAGGGAAACCCCCAAAAATTTAGGGATTGGTCGATTCGTAACGGGGAATTATTTTGCCGGAGAACAGATCCTTTGATCGCAGAGACCTTAGGTCAAGATGGGGACGAGTGGAAATTGGTGGTCCCCGAGGAACGCAGGACCGAGATCCTGCAGGAGGCACATGATGGACCACAATCAGGTCACTTAGGTATCGAGAAAACGTACCATCGAGTCGCGACACGATACTACTGGCCGGGCATGTACAGAACCACCGTGGAGTACGTAAGACGCTGTACCACTTGCCAGCTGACGAAGGTGGAGCAGAAGCCTCCCTCCGGGCTGATGGGTCGGCGCCGTATCGACATGCCCTGGTCAGTAGTCCCTGCCGATATCATGGGTCCATTCCCTCCTAGCAGGTCCGGTCATGCGTACCTCCTCGTGATGCAAGACCTGTTCACTAAGTGGATCGAGTGTGCTCCACTCCGGCGAGCGACCGGTCCCAAGATTGCGGAGGCCCTCGAAAACCTCATTTTCTCGCGGTGGGGGACACCCGATGTGGTCCTCACCGACAATCCCACCGAGTTTGCGAATAAATGCCTTCATGAATTGGCGAACGAATACGGCATCAGGATTAGTACCACCCCTCCGTACCACCCGCAGGCGAACCCTTTCCACCCCCGTGGAAAGAGTCAATCGAATCCTCAAAACAATGATAGTCGCGTACATTGGAAGGGATCATCGAGATTGGGACGTGAATTTGTCAAAACTCAGATTCGCGTACAACACAGCGCACCATTCGGTATTACAAACTTCCCCAGCATTTTTAAATTTCGGGCGAGAGCCGAGGCCAGCGAAATGCGTACGGGCGAGCACCGAGCCGCCAATAGATCTAGATTTGGCGCCGACCGTAAATTGGAAAGGTCGAGTCGCCCAGCTGCAGACGCTGCGCAGCTGGGTATTAGAAAACTTAGAAGACGCGTACAATCGTCAGGCGCGTTATTATAACGAACATCATAGGGATACGGAATTCGAGGTCGGGGATAAAGTTATGAAACGACAGAGGGTTCTTTCTTCCGCGGCACAGCACGTCGCAGCGAAGCTGGCCCCAAAATACACTGGCCCCGTAGTGATAACTAAAAAGTTATCACCGGTGGTATATGGGCTGGCGAATGAAAATGGTAAAGATTTGGGAAAAGCGCACATAAGCGACCTTAAGGCGTACCATCCATCCTACGCACCTGAAGATGGCAACTAAAAGTATGAGTTTCTCCAACAGAATTTGCGATACGAAGCTGCCGGAAGAATCATGTCCACAGGAAAGGAGAGGACACCAGAAGCCAAGCTGTGGAAGGCCTTAATTAAGGCCCATGCGTTGGAAGGCCAAGAAGTCGTAGAAGCCATGATACGCAAGTATCAAACGACGGTTGTCAGAACCGCCTGCCGGGAAGTAGCCACGCAGACGGAGATAAGGTACCTAACGCCATCGGAAGAGGAAGGGACGGTATACATGTCCGCCGACGAACGCCCGGAGTCCGAACAGTGGGAAGCATAAGAGAAGCCGGACCTCGAGGACACGCTCGAAGACATCGAGGCAATACCCGAGGATAAACCAGCCGAGACTGCCGGTAAAGGGTTCGAGAAGTCGAAGGGAGAGCTCCTCGAAAATGCCGGAGAGACAGAGACCTCGGAAGTCGAGCTCCCAGCGGCACCGGAGACTACACAACATACCATCGACCCGGAGGAAGCTACCAACCAATCCTCGCTGCCGGACGTGAAGGGGGAGAACACCCAAAACCCCGACAACGCCGAGGAAGAAATTCCAGCAACTGCCGGTACGGGGGAACCCGGAAAGGGGTCGCGGGACCACCCCACAGGAAAGGTAGACTGGGCGGAGATGGCAGAGGACTCTAAGTCCGACGACATGAAGGCCGAACCAACGGAACCAGAACTGCTGCCGGGCACGACGAAGGAACAACCGCAGAACCGGGAGGACGACTTTGCATGGGTCCACCGACACGGCCTAGCCCGTCTCCGAATGGAAACCCTAAGGGCAAGAATAGCGGAGGAGGTGGAAACCACTGCCGGAACCTCTCTCGCGGAACAGAGACCAGGAGAGCGAACACCGAGTCCCGCAATAGGGCAACCCGGAAATGCTGCCGGGCGGCCAGAAGGAGCAAAACCCGTCTGGGTTTACCCCCCTGGATCCAAAACACCCAGGTTAGAGTGGACCATGCCGGAACCGACCTCCAGCAGAGGAACAGCCGCAGCGGGCTCAGCCAAAACAGCCACTACAGGAAAAAAGAGGGCGGCCCAACAACAAGGCCTCCAAATCGTGCCGGGAAGACAGCCCACGGAGGAAGAGCTGAGAGCTCGACGGGAGAGTTGTTGGAGCTGCGGCTCAACTGAGCACAGGCAGCGGGCCTGTCCGCAGCCCCGTGGGGAGTACTGCTTCAGGTGTGGAAGGCTTGGATTTTCGCTAAAGTCCTGCCCGAAATGTGGTCCGCGATGGAAGTTGGGCGGGCCGCACAACCCATGGTAGGACCGGATCGAATAAAAGTGCCGGGCAGAAGAAAAGTGCCGGGCAGAAGAAAAGTACCGGGCAGAAGAAAAGTGCCGGGCAAAAGAAAAGTGCCGGGCAGAAGAGAAGTGCCGGTAACACCAGGAAAGACAATTTGAGTTATCAACGTTACCTTAGGATAAGACAAACAAAGACTGACTAAAATTAAGTTAATATTTCGTTCGAGTGTTGTAAAGACAACCAAATTTTTGTAAGAGGGATCAGATCCGAACGGATAATATAACGGCCGTAACTGCCGGTGAAAAGTAACGAAGCGGGAGAACCCTTGTCATTTCAATCCCCGAACCCACCTCGATCCCAACTTCACAAAATTAGCGATAAGAAGCGAGCGTTTCAGGGAACTGTCGGTAGAATAGGAGGCCTCGCCCGAAGAACTGTACAAGCGAGCGTAAGTATTCGTTTTGTGATTGTATTAGTGTTAATATACAAACCGCGCACTGATGCGCGACGAGTAGATTTGGAGAAAGCGAGCGTATTTACACGAGACGAACACATTCACAGCGATAAGCTGTGATTTGAGATTCGCGATCCCTCGACGCGACTATCGAGATTAACTAAGTTCACGCCCTGCGTGAATGTGCATATCGCGGCTCTGCGTAGTGCATCACCTGTAAATACTTTCGTGTATATATATGTTGTAAATATACGTGTTAAAATTCGTGTTCGTCAATCATCGTCTAAGAGTCTCTCGTAATCGTCCCGTCGTCCTCACCGGCAATTTCCCGTCACGTAATCGACGGAACAGACATAATTAATTATTTTACCATTTTTGAAATAAGTATGGTTTCACTTAATTACGTTAATTACGCACGTGGCACGTGTTTTTCTCCTGTAAGCACAGAGCAGCACAGAGTGTGGAGGCAGGGCTGTTCCTACAAGGCGTGCAGTACGTGCCCGCACGCAGGCGGCCGATTTTAGGGGGCGGCCGACTGCGGTCGAAAATAGAACAACGCAACCGAAATAAAACAAAATTTTATATTAGGAATTGCGAATGCGATATATTATTAGATTATAAAATGCGTTAATACAACAAATTCATTGTATTCTGAATTTCTCATTATAAATTTGAATAAAGCACTTATGTATACTGGTTTAAATATTTGTTTCTCAACGTCAAGGTGAGGGTGGGGGACGGCGAAAAATTGCTCAGCACGCAGGCGGCTGTACCTAGGAACGGCCCTGTGTGGAGGAACGTTCTCCAATAAATAAACGTGTATAAACGTGTGTCCTTGAATGTTTATTCTAATCTGTTATTATTTTACAATTCGGTGGTAGGGAACCAAAAATCAAATAAATGTCAAAAACCAAATAAATATTAACAAATTAATCAATACTATGTAGAAATATACATTATCTAGCAAGCAAGTAGGGCAGGTATGCACAGATGTACGATTTGGGAGCCGGAGCTAGTGATGGGCACCATCGACTAAAAACTATCGACTAAATCGATAGTAGCGAACTACTATTTTCAGTCGACTAATTTTTTAAACTATCGACTGAATTTAGTAGTGTGAAGTTACTATTTTCAGTCGACTGTTTTACACGTCGCCTTCTTGAAATTTCAGATGTCAGTGTCAGACGATGAAACGAAAATACAGAAATACATGATTATGACAGGACGTGCAAATATGCAAGTAATGAAATGTGTAATAGATATTTCAATACTTTAATTCATATTAGGTGTTAAATCTTATTGTTATTTATACGATATAAACTATGTGATATAAATAAATTGTGTATATTTATATTTATAACATAGTGTAGCGGCCAGCGTTTACATAAAGTCCGTACGACGATTTGCCTTGGTACCGGGACGAGATCTGGGCATCTGGCTATGGTTTGGGCCTATCACCGTAATTTCGTTAATAGTTATTGCCGCCCGTACCCGGGTCCAAAAAAGGACATTGTTCAATTTTCCGTTAGCAACATCTTGTCCCTTGCCTCGCCTCGGTTGCAGGTATGCCCCTGGCGTTTTATAGTTACCAGATGTGGGGTTTTACTGCCTTGGCCGACATCTTGGGGACACGTGAACCGCTACTCAAGGCGTCTGTTTTCCTCACCCCCACCTTGCCACGTCTCCGCATTTTTTTGTAGACCACCCCTGCGACTCTTGGGCCCATTCCGAGCCCTTAGTTTCGGCTCCTCCCACCCTCAACTTCCAAGGAAGGGGAATTTTGACACGTAAGGGAAGGGAGGGAGAGCCGACCCATCGGCGAAGCTTGTCTCAGATTTTTAGAATTAGATTTAGCTGGATAGCAAGACAAGCAACTTCGCTCTCGCCTGAATCAAATAGTCGTCAGGCGAGCAGTTTTTCTCAGCATTGTATCATTTGTAACCTTGCAACATAGTTTGAAATATACATAGTTTGTTCAATACGATTAACCTTCTTAGTCCTTCAATCGTGAAGGTGGTCCTTCGAGTGAAGTAGCGGGCACCTCGCAGTGCAAAAACAACAAAGGTCCGAACGATCAATCCTTGCTCAACCACGGACATTAACACATAGTGTATGAATTTATTATTAAATAAAGACAGATTCAGACAAAATCATTCAATCACGTTTACTATCTCTGTACTGTCCTACTATTTATTTAACTAGCGAACATCGAGAATAAGAGTAAATACGAGAATAACCTGTAAAGCAATTCAGTCGACTGAAAACTATCGACTACATTCAGTTACTGACTCAGCTATTTTTTGAATTTTATAAGATTTACTATCAAATACATTCACTCATATTAACGATATCGAATAATTCGTTCAATAAGCATGTGTATTTAGCATAAATAACAATTATTATACTACAAATATTATACAATTATTAAATAACAATAAATACTTACCTAACTTAATGAAAAAATAGTATTTTATAATTACATCTATCGATATTAGATATTTTTTAAAAAGTTCATTAACATTTTGCCTTTACATTGCATTATTATTAAAAGATAAATAATAATTTATATACATTTTTAAATTATTGATTATATTTATTTAGTGAGAAATGAGATCTATACGTAGGCATAGAGTATAGACTGCAATCTAGACGTAACCACTAAAACGAAATTTCAGTCGACTAAAAACTATCGACTAAATATTCGATAGTATGTAGTAACTAAATAGTAATTAGTCGATAGTTGAATTTAGTCGATAATGCCCATCACTAGCCGGAGCCCTCGACCCGGCTCATGAGAACCGAACCCAAGGGAAGGGGAACCCACTAATTGTAAGCGTGACTTGTAAACACAGCGCGAGAGAAGACTAGTGGGAGGGGCGTGGTGGGTTTCCCTTCCATACGTCCGAACTAGGTCACGGCTTTGAGAGCGCACGGGAGCCGTTTGGAAGCACAAGAGCCGCTCTGAGAGCTAAGATCTGTGCATGCCTGAAGTAGGGGAATCTTTCCCCACCGACACATCAATTAGAAAGAGAGCGCTATGGACCCCGGCTGATGCTCTCTCTCTCTCTCTCTCTCTCTCTCTCTCTCTCTCTCTCTCTCTCTCTCTCTCTCTCTCTCTCTCTCTCGCGCGCGCCGCCATTGTGGGCTTCAGCGCTTCGTACAGGCCGCGCAGTCTATCTCTATATGTCAATGGGACGCACAAAGGAGATTCGACCTTTATGTGGAAACGAATTGATATTGATACGGGTGCCACCTTCATGCGCCACGCGCAGTTCATACGATACGCGCCTGACGTCGGTCGAGCACTCTGGCCCGTCACGGGGCCGTAAGACGTGTTGCGGGACACAAAGGGCGCACAGTAGGCCAGGAGCCCGCTTTTTGTGGCCAAAAGTCAATTTTTCAAGTTTAACACGTACCGTGCCGGACCGATTTTCGGAGACATTCCGTTCAGGCGTTCATCACACTTTTACGATTTCACGATTAAATAAACTAGCTTTTGACGCATGCCTTACAATTTTTCAATAGTACAAAACTGTAATTATCAAGAAGAGAATGTAGAGTTTAATATGCATTAGACAACAAAGCAATCACTTAAATTTTTAACGAATTATTTTAACTCATATAGTTCGATTTTCAATGAGAATTCCAATCAGCCTGAACGGAAAATTCAGAGTGGGGCGCATACGCCCCGCGCAGCACGGAACCTGTTACTGTATTGAAACAATTTTCGGAAAATATTTACTTTAAGGGAGACATCGCCGATGACCTCGACCTTGACATATGTTGTCAAGAATCTCAAGAAGTTTAAACCGGCTCGCGTTGTTTATTAAAAATTTATAAACAAAAGAAGTTTTCAAAATAAAGCAGTTATTTTAACCCTCATCCGTCCCTCATTTCGCGAACTGAATCTGTCCCTCGGTGTCAAATTGACACAGTGGTAAAATATCGACGAAATAACAAGATAGAAAGTTATTTTTCGATAATTTTGTATTCAAATGGATGCGTTAACATCTGCATCTTAGTTTTTGCACAATTTTCGCATAAAATAAAGCGATGTGTGGGACATATTGCTTGTTTGGACAAATCACATCGGGCACTATGTATATTAGCATTCGGTCATTTCTCACATATGTGACACCGGGCTCGTGTTTTTGTTGGTGGAGTATGCATTATACGATTACTACAAGACCGTACAATCACTGTTGGTATACCCTTTATTTGTACAACAAGGGCAGTCGCATTAGATCCTCGCGGTAGATGTGTGCGAAACGTAATACATATACGAATGCACCAAAGAATGTCCAATTTCAATAAAAAAAAGACGTCGACGATATTTTTTATTTTTATTCCACGTTGCATTGAGTGAAGGAAATATTATAAAAGCATTGCATGCTGATATATCTAACATATTAGCAACAATTGCCATTGGTCATCGATTTGTTTCGCGCTTACATCTGTATGTGCCCACCATCTCCATATCATCGAGGACTTCGACGTGACGCCTCCTTTCGTAGCGTAATAATACTTTATTATTTCAGGATTTTTTATCTACTTCACTACTCATTTCCTTTGACGTATGGTATGTACTAAGTAGAATAACAAATCGTCTTCTCTTTGTCACATAAAACACCATTGTACCTTTTAGTATGTGTTCAAAAACAAATTCCGAATGATGAAGTGGTTTCTTCTTCGTATCGAGTAAAATTTGTGGAATTTCTTTTCTATTTTTTCGTATGGTCCCTACAAGCGTCATCTTTTGTTTTTGTAATATAATTACTAATTCGTGTGAAGTAAAAAAATTGTCACACATAACATTGCGTCCACCCAAACCTTCAACTAATTGTAGCACTACGCGTTGACCCTACTTTACTTCTTTGTGGCAGTTTCGATCGCGTCCCGTGTAAATTTCCATACTACATGAGTAATACGTTTTCTCCTAATTTAAAAAAAATCAATTTTCCTTCAATTTCCGAATGCCGTATAAATTTCTCATTGAAATAATGGTGATTGAAAAACTCCGCGACAGTACGTAAGAGTACATGTGTCATATTGACACACAGGGACTCTTTCGTAACAAATTCGACTTGCAGTTTTGACATTATTATTTTCCATGAACAATGCTAGGTATATGTGTTTCGCATTAAAAAAATAAAAGTCACAAACTTTCGGGCAAATTTACCGACAAATAACAGAACAGTACCCCTTAATTCACGAAAACTTTGTCAAATTGACACGAGGGACGGATGAGGGTTAAGTACTGAAGGCAAAAACGATATACTGTATTGACCTATGTTATCAAGGTCACTTTTCTAAGTAACCTCAAAGAGGTTTTAGACGTCGCTCGTTTCTTATTAAAAAGTTATAAACAAAAGAAGTTTTGGCAATTATTTAGAAAGAGGCACGCACTCTTCTCCGATTTTGATCAAATTTAAATGTGTTATAGATTTCGACATTTTGAACAACTTTTTCCTTTTCCAATATAAGAGGGTCGCTTTTCGTTTTCGGGATAGTCGCATTTTCGTATGCCTCCCCCCCACCACCTAATCCTAACTAATTCCTATCGCACGATTTTTCATTACTAGTTCAAATTCTGTATGACGGCTGTATACAGGGTGTCCCAAAATTCCTTCAACAGCCGGATATAAAGCGACATTTTCCTTTGCAAAAATGTTATCCGCGGCTTTGTTTAGAAGTTATTAACGAAAAACACGGACCAATCAGAGCGCGACCTAGACGCGACTTGGCACAGTAGGCCAATAAACAGTTGCCGTGCCGGGCCGACTATGCCAACTCGTGTCTAGGTCGCACTCTGATTGGTCCGTGTTTTTCGTTAATAACTTCTAAGCAATGCCAGGGACCTCCCATTTCCGACTGTTGAAGGAATTTTGGGACACCCTGTAAAATGCAAAAATCATGCGATCAAAATTAGTTACGATTAGGTGGTGGAGGGGGCAGAGAGAGCCGGCCGTTAGGCAGGCCCGACTACGCAGACGAAAATCCAGGAGTAGTCTCTCAAAATTGAAAACTCGTCTTATATGTATATGTTGCGTAGGGTGAGACGCTGTTTTCTTTCTGATCTCCACAACGTGTTTACAAAAACAGTAAACAGACGCCTCGCCAGACTAGACTTACGTTGCTACAAAGTATGCACGACTACGAAAAATTCAATTCAGTACTAGCAATAGTTTCAGTACTAGAGAAGTTGTTCGGAATGTTGTCCTTGACAACATATGTCAAGGTCAAGGTCATCGGGGATGCCCCCCTAATGTAAACATTTACCAAACAACGTTACAATAGTTTTAGCCACAAAAAGCTGGCTCCTGGCCCAGTATGGGGCAGACGGAGTCCTCGAAAATCGGTCGAAATGAGCATTTCTTTCCGACCTCTGTTTTATTCTATTATTTTTTTAGATCTGTAATCAATTTTCTATTTTTCCATAGGTACAATCAATTCTTTCTCACAATTAGTTTTCGTGTGAGAACCAGGGTTACCATATTCTATTCTTGCCAGGCCCCTTACCCTTCCGCCCCTCGCCCAGCTTGTCTGCCGAGTCCGCCTCACTCTTCCCACTAACACTGACGCGTACCGCTAACTTAGCTTACTCCACGTGGTACGCATCAGTGTTAGTGGGAAGAGTGGCAGAGGGGCGGAAGGGTAAGGGGCCTGGCGAGAGTAGAATACGGCAATCCTGGTGAGAACAGAACTTGATGCATTTTTATCCACTTTATCAAAATTGAATCTCTATCGGCTGAACTTCCGAAGACGTCCATGCTCAGAATTGGATAAAATTTTGGAAATAGGTTCCATTTTAACAAACAACGATGATTGTCAGAAGGATTTTTGGCGACTCGAAAAAAATTTTTTACCATTTCAATGTCACTCTCTACATTACCGATAAATTTTTTTGTAAGGTTAGGCTGTGGTAGGTCTGGGTTAGGCCTTCTTGCCCAGGCCGGGGACCTTCGGGTTCCCCGCTGGGCTCCCCGCGGGTGCCCCGAGCGGGGCACGAGGGCACCGGGAGCTTTGAGTGGACCGAGCTGGGGCTCGGGAAGCTCAACTCGAAGGCTCCATGGATGGGAATATCGAGCGGGTCCCTCCGCTCGGGGTCCAGTTAGATTAGATTGTGGGGGAGGTTAACCCATCCCCTTGGGATGCATGTAAGCTTGGAAGTGACCTGTAGAGTACTCGTGTGATCCAGGCACTTCCCCTGTAGCTCAGGCGGGCGTGTGTTTTTAATGCGGTAGGCCTCGGGAGGGGATCGAGTCGCTTGCGAGTCGACCCCCACCCGAGGAGAATCCCACATAACCTCCGTTATCCCCCAGGATACCGAGGTAAGCGCAACGCATTTTTAAACAAGAATAAAAAAGGTCTGGCGTAGGCCTGCACGACACCACGAACGCCAACCCAGTGTTTCTGAGAAGAAACGGCTAACGACTGTGGATAACCCGAAAAGTTTATTTTTAGAGGGAGCGGAAATAACATTAGTCTGAGTTAGATAATAACTGGGCGAAGTTTAGGTTCATCATCAGAATTGGCTGAAATTTTGGAAATAGGTTCTTTTTTTACTAAAATGATGATTATCAGAAGGATTTTTGATAATCCTTTGTCACTCCCCACCTTACCGACTTACCGATTCTCTCTTTTGTAGGTAATTAAAATAAAATAATAAAATACTAATGCTGAATTTTTGTATCCCTGGTCTCCGCCCCCACCGCCACCTAACCCTAACTAATTCTGATCGCATAATCTTGCCATTGTAGATATTCAATCAATTGGTTGAAGAATTGGAGGACGGACATAAGATAGAAAGTCGGTAAGTCTGAAATAAATAAAATGAAATAAAATAAAATATTTTTTTTTCGAGTCGCCAAAAATCCTTCTGACAATCATTATTTTAGTCAAAAAAGAACCTGTTTGCAAAACATCCAATTCTGATGATGGACCTAAACGGAAACACAGTCGATAACTGAAGTTGTTGTTAACCTGGAAGTGGTGCTAGATTAATAATTAACCATGGGACATATTTTTTAAATAGGTCTGGGTTAGGTCTGCCTACGAATTTGTGCGGGAAACGAATTAATTGAATTGGTTATAGAGTTATGAAACCATGTGGGCCGCCTGCGACTTTGTCGGTAGGGTAGAGAGTGACATTAAAAAAACCATTCTTTTTCGAGTCGCCAAAAATCCTTCTGACAATCATCATTTTAGGCAAAGAGGAACCTATTCTAAAAATTCTATTCAATCCTGAGCATGGACGTCTTCGGAAGTTTAACCTCTCTATCTTGCAAACAACTATTTATCTTGTGAAAAGAAATGGCTCCATACCTGAAAAGTTGACAATGGCGTCCAAGATGCTCATTATTAACGATGCACCGGTGGAGTCAATATTCAATTTCTTCAAAGGCTCATGAAAAAGAAGACCAAATGAAGGATCCAACGATCTCAAAGAGAGCTTAAAATAAATATACAGAATTATTACAATTTAGTTTATAGATTATTGTAAAATGAATGAAATTCTTGATTAAATAGAAATGGAACTTTTATATTCTTCCTCAAAATGGAACAGGTTGAACAGTTTACATTGTGGAAATATGTCGATATTGAATCAACTGGTTCAGATGATAAGTGTTGAATCAATTAAGTTATTTGCATCAGTCAACACGTATAGATCCCTTGTAATAAATTTGCAAAATGGAAACACCAATCCAGATTAAATCAAGATATTTATTAAATAAAATAATTTCAAATAATCATGTATTGTTAATACTTAAATGTGCAAGTATTTAAAAATTTTTATCCTGAATTAATCCATCAGTGATGATGAAGTAAACATTTGTGATATCTTTATAAAAGCAAGAAATTCTACGACCATAATATAACATAATTCAATGTTGTTTCTGCATCAGGATAAAATGTAATTTCTGGAAATGATGTTTGTCGTACAATAATAATTATACATTATTATCATTATATATAAATTATTTTTTCAGTATTTTATGATTATGTAAACTGAATCTAGTTTACGTAAAATCATTTTTTAGTGTGATATTATATAATAATACTATTTCGTGTTTCGAAAGAACCATACTTGGAAATACTGTAAATATTTTCGAATCTATTATATTGATCACGAGAAAGATCACTTAAACATTCGTGTCTCTCATACAGAATAATTGGACTGAAAAATTTTCAAAATTGAAGATGTCAATGTATGATTTCTCCTCTGTTAAAATCATTAAGGGAAGAAATAACAATCAATGTAGTTTCTATTTCTTGCAATCGATGCAGACAATTTTTATTTTACATAAAGATCTGCTGTCTAATAATAATGAAAGGTGTAATAATAATTTAACGGGTTACGAAACAACCAAAGTTAATCCAATATATGAAAAACGTCAAAGAAAATAAGATATTTAAGAAAAGATACACAGCGACGTAAGTCAATAATTACATCAAAGAATGCCATTATAAAGAATTATTTCGATCGAGATTGACGCGGATGATAAATAGAAGCGGAAAGAATAATAACACAGACATTCTCAACATGGTGGAATTATATAAGACCACGTTTTTTTCGGACTGGTGAATCGATTCTTGAAAAGTATGTGCAAATAAACGCACGAATCGTGGACGGCCGTGACATTGAAGAATCTATTTCTACCTTCGAATTTATTATCGACATGCTAGTTACCATACGCAGTTAAATCATTTGTTCAAGAACGTTACGATTGATATTCAGTAGAGACAGGAGTGTAACTTGTTGATATTTCGAATAAAAAAGAGACGTTACATATCTTAAACAAACTTTTTTCATATTTATATTTGTTCATAATTATTTTCGAAATAATCAATTGTACTGAATCAGAACTGGGGAAAATAGTATTTTAAATAGTAAATAGTAAATAAACCCATTTATTTTACAGTGTCTGTACAACTTTGAAAATAAAATATTTTATTTGATGCAGTAATTTTTGAAAATAGTATTTCAATTTAAGAATATTGAAAATATTTGGACTTTGTCTTTATTTTCAATTTCAATTTTAAATATTATTGCGCAAAATAATGATTCGCATTCAATAGATTTCTGAGTATAAATAGTTTTCTGGTGAACTGAAGTGGATATACGCAGAATAGCAGCAATCAAACAAAAAAATAAAACGAAAATGTAGCAAATGATATAGTTTCTTATATTAAGTACCATTTCGTCTTTAAATTATTACTAAAATAAGAAATATTAAATAAGTAATGCGATTTCTGAAAGTATTATGTATAACGATGCAAAAAATAAAATATTCTATTTTGTGTTTTAGATTATTAAAATAGAAATATTTTACTTTGTGTTTCAGATTATTAAAATGGAAATATTTTTTTTTATGAAATTGTTCAAATAGAAATATTTTATTTTGAGGTTCAGATTGTTTAAATAGAAATATTTTATTTCGAGGTTCAGATTGTTCAAATAAAATATTATTTTCTTTAAGCAAAATAAAATCTAAAATATTAAATAGTATTTCAAACATTTTTGTCGCCAAATAATGCCCACCTCTATACTGAATCATCTTGCTTAAAAGTAAACATTGATTGCTTTCAATATATTTTCAAGAAAATATTAAATATGTATTTACATGTATTTTAATATGCATGATTAATAAACACATTGAATACATTCTGATTTCTTGCCAGAGTTAGTCATGAAAACACAGTTCATATTAAATGTTTAAAATGGAAATATAATATAAGATACAATTTCTTTTATATTATAAATTTACTATTTTTCTAGAATATAGGAAGGGACGCACGTGCATTTGCGAACACGTTACCATTAAAATTTGATATAAATATTAATACATATCTGTAGAACGTATTTCACATTCTTACGAAAAAACGTGGGACGGATAATTGTTTCGAATAATCTTTCATGTTTGTTAGAAAAGAATAATTACCGTGATTAAACTGGTTCCAAGGCACACGAACCATCCCCAGCCACCGTCAGGTGCTTTTTTACCAATGTCTTTAACGTTCGTCATCTTTGTTGACACTATTGTCCCACATAAAATCGAGATCGATCAACGATTTAGCGAGACTTCAGCAGGGAAGTCGGTCTATTCGTGAACGTACTTCTCTATCACTATCATATATCGCGATGTATAGTTTAATTACTGGCGTTTACTGCTTATCGAACCGATACATAATTCCGGTAGACAGATTCGGTTTTCCTTGCTTCTTGCCTCGGTTATGGCCGATGAAACACTGTCACTTGACGGCAAACCGATTCGTTCTTTGCTGCCCCTCTTTATTCTTCCAGTCCATGGAAACCTACGCTACTGTCACCATTGGTTTTATCACCCATAAATCCATAAGATGCTCAATATTTTCGTTGTTTTCCGATTAGCAAACCAGTTGAACAAATTCGAGTCCGCTTTGGCCTAGACAGAAAAATTGTACACTCTTATCAGACAGAATTAATTTACTAGGTTTCAGTCCTGTAATAAAGCAGTTTCAATAATATAAGAATAATATTAAAATATCGAAATATATGAAATATTGAAATTAAATAATATTCAAATATTGAAATGGAATAATATTAAAACATTTAAATATTAAACATATTGAACTTCAATAATATTGAAAATATTGAAATTGAAGAATAATAAATCATCGAAATATCGAAAATATTGAAATTAAAGAGTAATAAAATATTGAAATTGAATAAAATTAATTGAAATCGAACAATAATAAAACATTGAAATATTGAACTTGGATAATGTTAAAATATTTAAGACATTGAAATTGAAGAATAATAAATACTCGAAATATCTAAAATTTGGAAATTGAAGAATAATAAATACTCGAAATATCTAAAATTTGGAAATTGAAGAATAATAAAATATCGAAAATATTGAAATTGAATAATATTAAAATATTGAAATATCGAAAATATTGAAATTGAATAATACTAAAATATTGACAATACTGAAATATTGAAATTGCATGATATTCAAATATCGACAATACTGAAATATTGAAATAGAATAATATTCAAATATTGGCAATACTGAAATATTGAAATTGAATAATATTAAAACATTGAAATATTGAAAATATTGAAATTGAATAATATTGAAATATCGAAAATATTCAAAATGAATAATACTAAAATATTGAATAATATTAAAATATTTAAATATCGAGAATATTGAAATAGAATAATATAAAAACAAATTTTAATACTCATTAATGATGTATCCAAATATAATTATAAAACATATTATTATCACTTTAGAAAAAAGGTATTAACAACAAAATCCCCAAATGAGCATTACAAAATAATTTAGTAATACGAACAGAATAATTTATAGTAAGAACAGTAGAAATTAATAAGATATAAATCAGTTTTTGATATTCATAATGATTAAAAAAATGGTCTGCTAAAGATGCAATGGAAACTTCGATAATGCATTGTTCTTATTTATGTAGAAAAGTAAAAGTCAACCACTTTGACTACTTGGAATATCTATTATGTCTATACAGCGTATCTTCATGCAAAATAAAACTTTGCTACATGAATTGCAACAAACTGAAGTGAAATAGAAATTTATTTTCTTTGTTAATATGTTTAATATGCTGAAAATAATATAATATAAGACTGTTTTCAAATTCTTCTAACGTTCTTACTATTTTAATACTAAACCTGCCATCACCGGTCAAATTGACAGGTTCCAGATGTTTTATTTCACAATTATTGATATAATAAAAATAATTTCATAAGAAATGATTATATACATAGATATCTTTAGTGGAGCATACATTACAACATGAGCTGCACAAAGTCTAAATAAAATCAATCTTCATTTTTATAAGAGAACATGTAAATACCAGTTACGTTTAAGGGGTTCGGCAAGTTTTGCGTTAAATTACACCTACATACTCATTTTTGTCATAATACAAATAAAATCCGGTGTCTAATTTATCAGCGAAGGTTGCTTCTTCCATGTTGTTCACTAGCTTTAACATGGTTGATCGTCATAGTTGCGACACTTATCACAATCATTTGTGTAAAAACGTTCACTCTAATCAATGTATGTAGTAAATTTTTTCAATGGATGCTGATTCAACATGCTCGACGAAAATTAGCTCTTTTAACTGGCTAGTGCTAAATGTCGAGACTGAGGGATTTAAACATTTAAAGTTGGATTTATCGTGAATTACTCAACACCGTGACATCCTTTGAATGCTAAGAGACGCTGACATTCCACTGTATGAAAATATGAAATTCCACCGATGGAATGTTCTTCTGAAATTCACTTGCAGCATTTAATAGACCAAGGATTGGTGTGATTATAGAATGCGACGTTACTTTATTTTTATATTCATTGTTATGCAAAATAATTTACGTTTAGCAATATCATATTATATTTATTTCAATTTTTCTTGTAATGATGTAAAAATGTAAAATATTTCGCTGATTACTAAAGTATTTAAATTATTAATTATCACAAATGATTAATAAAATAATAAAAAACTGGGCTAATTTCAGATCTTTTCATCAATTTTAGTATTTGTTCTCACTGTTTCAAGGCAATACGAATGTTGTCACAAAATTTTGTTTTTCATTATATTATATTATTATTCAGCTATTATTATAAATAGCTTTATGTGTAATCAAATATGCACGCAATTCTGCGAAGAAGATGTTTTTATACGTATTAGAGAATCCTATTTCACGGGTATATAAATACACGTGGTACGTGAACCGTGTAGCAGAGTTGGGCAGTACTTAATTACAAGAGTATTTAATTACATCTTCAATTACATGTGCAAAAGTGGACTATAATTACGATAAGAAAACGGTTAAATGGACCAAAACATAAAAATTAGTGTTTTAAAAGAACAATTACACTGAAGTAATTGTTAGACTCAATTACAATTACTGTAATCGAGTTAAGTTCCACAAGTACTATAATTGTAATTGTGGTCCGCAATTACAATTACTGGTTGAGCCAAAGTAATTGCAATTACCAATTACAATTACATGTAATTACATTACAATTACATGTAATTACATTACAATTACATGTAATTGTAATTTTATTTCTGCAATTTCCAAGTAATTTTAATGTAATTACAAGTAGTGTTCCTTCTCGAGAATTTCTCGAGAAATTTTATAATTGGTTATTTCACATTTCTCGACAAATTACAGTATTTCTCGAGAAAAATCTAGGAAAATTCTTATGAATCTCAATTATTTTATAACATATTTTCAGAAATGTTCAAATACATATGCCTACTACCATCAGTCAAAGTATGCTACATTTTAATGTAGGTATTTAAATATCTCTCTTACTTGAGATTATACGAAAAAGTGTCAGAGGAGAAATTTGCACTGTTCAATAAGGTAAATATAATGGCAAAATAAAAAATTTTTGTGGAAATCACATTTCGAAATTTCAAGGTTATCGTTATTTTTGTTCAAAGGAGGTCATATAATTATTCTATATTCCTATTCAGAAAAGAGACAAATCCAACGATGTGCCATGTTCCATAGTTAAGGTGAATTTCACAATTTTCAAAATTTTCAATTTAAGTGTGCCACGTCATCCTTTTATCCGATCGATTTCAAACTTTGCACAAATTTTTTTCTCGCCTAAAGGAACAATACTGGATAGTTGCGTGCATTGTATTTCGATAAAATTTTTCTCCAAGTATAGTTTAGCCCATTACATTATTAGCCTAGTACATATTAGACAGGAATAAACATTGAGTTAATGTTCTTTGGGCTTTCGATAAATGTTATCAACGATATTCCAAATATCATAAGTTTTCCAATATTTTTTTTATTTTATTAAAAATTCTAGAGAACTCTCGAGAATTCTCGAGAAATATAGTCTTATGTCTCATTTCTCGAGAAATGAAAAATGTTGAGAAATCAGGAACAATAATTACAAGTAATTGTAATTGGTAGTTGCAATTGTTTTACGGATCCTTAAGGGGGATCTATACCCTCAGATTTTGGGGTATTTATCAATGTTATCAACCTCTGTGCAGAAAAAAAGTTTGATAACATTGATAAGCACGCAACTGCATAATGAACACGAGATGGAATTGCTTGCTATTTCCATATTCTATTCAGCTCGTCGCGAATGCCGTTATACAGGGCAGGTCGCACTAATATTAGTGCCACCGATGAAAATATGTACCTCGTCTGTATCAGTTTTGCTATCATTCCACATTGCAGTGCAGCAGTGAAATGTTGCACAATATCGCAGCACTGATTGACAGTCCTCCAGACTAGGCGCCATCTCGTCTAAACTAACTGAAATAAAATTGGCTCTAGATTGGCTCTACATCAGAGATAACCTCTGTCTTCATGAACGTAATATGGGAAAATCTATGCTAATGTGAATGAAATCACGCGCGGCGATTTTTTGTCCTTATACGAGCATATTTTGAGATGCACAAAGGCTCATTTGATAGAGGAAGGTTCATCACGGCGCGCTCTGCTCATCATATCAGTCAAGAAAATCTCTTTGAGACAGGAAAATACATTGAAATCTGCGGTTATTTTTCTAGATTTTTTCTCTACTTTGGGCACTCATATTATTAGATATAAACATAATCTCGTTAAATCAATAGCAGAGCGCGCCGGATTTAATCTTCCTCTATAGAATGAGTCCTCACCCAGTCCAAAATCCGCTCAAATAAGGACAAAAAATCGCCGCGCGTAAACCCATGTTTCGACCCAAAATCTAGTAAGATTCTAGTTCCTTTCTAGTTACTTCATTGGATATAGATCCCCCTTAAATTCATACTACTCGGTTCACGGACCACGTGTACACGTGTATTTTACTACATGTTCAAAACCGCGATCACTAATACGTATTTAATAACTCGTCATACATTGAAAGGGTTATGTTTAAATATTGCGATTATATTAACGCGCGGCATTCGATTATTCAGATTTTCATTATTACATTAATGTAATACTACTAGACTGCGGATCTGTATGCAAAGTAAAAATGTTTTTCATTGATTGTGCAAAAATTATAAAAATTGATTTCATTCCTTAATGACGTTGTTACATTAAAAGCAACACTACAATATTCTTGAATTGTTTAAATATTTTACTGTTTTATATTTCGCCCAACCAATTTCTTCGTAAATGCATAAAGATCCGCTTATAATCATCATATTGCAAAACTCTGGTCTTGTAGCAGCTATTCAGCAGAATGTCAAATACAGACAAGAATTCATAATTCTTTTAATGTTTTTAGCAGGGACCAAAAATAACAGTTATTCTAAAATTTTCTACGATAAAAATCATGAATAAAACGTCGATTATTATTGAAATTTAAGATAATGTACACAAAATACAAAGAAAACAATTCGAAGAACAAAATTATTAAAATATATTGATTTTTATACTTTTTGGTTACAAATAACAGTTATTAGTGCCCAAAAAATTGGATCCTCCTCGATAACTGTTATCGATGAAGAAAGATAACTGTTATCGATCAGAACAGTTATCGATGAGAGAAGTTCATTTTGGTAACTCATAACAGCTATCAATGGGAGAAATTTATTTCTATCGCTCATAACAGTTATCGATGAGACAAATTTATTTAAATCGCTCTTAACAGTTACCGATGATCGAAGTTCTTTTCACTTGTTCATAATAATTATTGATGAGAAAATTCATTTTGGTTGCTTAATTAATTATTGAGTTGTCTACTCTTTTTCTGATGGAGCAAGCCTGTGAAATTCATTGAGAAGGTTTCGTACAACAAGACGAATCATAGACCATAAGAACAACACAAAATCTGTGTATTTGTCACATTAAATTTTGATTGTAGCAATAAATTTGCGAATAAAGAATTTATGAAATAATTGATTGTCTACCATTTGAAAGGTGTACTATTTAATAATAACTATTACAAATTTCCTTCACCAATAACTGTTATGAGCGATCGAAATGAACTTCTTTTTAAGAACTGTTAAGAGCGAACGAAATAAATTTCTCCCATCGGTAACTGTTATGAGCGATTGCAATAAATTTCTCTAATTGATAAATGTTCTAAGTGATCGAAATTGGATTTCTCTCAACAATAACATTTACCAACAAGAGAAAAAAATTCGGTTGTTTATAATCCTTATTTGTAACCAATACGATTTTAGTCGACGAAATACTTGTTATTCCATGACTTTTTTTTGTTATAACAGTTATAGTCCTTGGTTTTTAGAGTAACGTGAAAAGTGGTAATTATCTAAAACATACGTAAACGTAAAAAAATAAAACAAAGTAAAGACTTGTTTTTATACAATAATTTTTAAGTTTTAAGTATCAAATTAAATTATTGCCAATGAACACAAAGACCAATTTCAATAAAATAATATACGCCATTATTTGAAATAATATATTGCACGTTCATGTTATCGCTATATATGAAGCCAAAGAAACTACGTCTTTGTGGTCTATAAAATTCAAGATTTCTCTATTGGGTTTGACATCACTTCCTACTGATACTAATCTCTTTACAATCAGTTAATAGTGTTTGTCTTTTAGGGTGATCCAAGGTCTAATGTTCCAGTACTCCTCAAAGGGAATGCATATCAGTCAGGGCCGGCGCGAGGCAGGTTCAGCGCGTTCGCCGTAACCCGGCCTCGCGTTTTGTAAGGCCCCGCGGTCTAAAACTCATCAGACATTTTGCAGGACCCCTTGTATAGTAGGTTGAATATTCGGGTGTGTGTGGAAAATGCAACCGCATAATCCACTAATCGATGACAACTTGCTCCACATTGACATGAGTTCAAGATTTTCTCTTGCGTCTTTGCATTGAAATATTTCGTTGCAACGGTGCAGAGGACATTAGGTCTTAAGGAAATTACCCAATTAGAAAACACCGATTTTGATTAACTTTTTACAGAATGATGATACCATAAACCAAGCATGCACAGGTGGACGGTTTGGTAGCCGGAGCTCTCGACCCGGCTCATGAGCGCACATCAATTAAAATACATAGAAGAAATCCAAAACAGCTGAGGCCGCGCGGTGCCGGGTGGGCGCCGCGCCGCGCCGGGGCGTTCTAGTGAGCGACGACCTTAAAGTTATTGTCGGTCAAATCTCGAGTCGGTGAAAACCGTGCCGGGGAAATTTATGTCGGTGATTTCTATGGGACCCGTTTTCATCGACACGATTTGACCGACACTAACTTTCGTCGACGCTATGTTTTTATCGACATGGTCAAATCGTTGACATACAGTGACTTGGATTAATATTCGGACGCTCTAAAAAAGACGATAACATTTTAATATTGTACTTTTTGATTTGAACTTTTTCGGGAAGCTAGAGCAATTAGTTTAATACAGGATGTGAAAAGAAATTTTTCCAAAAATTGCAATTGATCGGAGTTGTAGAAAAAATACTAAAGTTGCATTTTACAATTTTTTTAAGTAGGCCTACATTAAAAATTTTAAAAATCTTTTTTTTTATTTCTCTTACGGATGAGGAGGAAAATGCAATTATGCACACCCCAGAAGGAGTGTAGTGTGAAGCTCGGGACGGTCCATGGACCGCTCCTCTACTAATCTTGACCCAATTTCTAAAGAGATACGCGGCCCTGTTATCCTCAATTCTCAAGGATCTCATAAATTGGATCGAAATCACAACATGTTCTTGGCCAATAATGCGTTTTGGAGATCTGTGTCAATTATATGCACTGTGAAAGTTTCATTGAAATCGGTTGATACAGGAAAAAACGACAAGCATTGGAAGATGTAAGAATTCTTAAATATATGCCGAAAATCCTGAAAATCTGCTATGTTTACCATCTTTAAACGTTTGTAGCTCGTTGCAACGTTGACCGATTTTGACGAAATTTTCAGAATATGTTTAATTGACACAGATCTACACAACGTATTTTTTAAATTTTCACTAGAAACCTACTGTCCAGTGAAAGAGCTTAAACCAGCGGGAAGGAAGCGGGGCAAGAAAAGCATTGCGAACGCTCCGCCCGATCCTCACTTGGTTACCCATGTATGTTACAGTTTAACCTATTATATTTGTGAAAATTAGAGTTGTCACTCTTCGACATGTGGTAAGTAAAATTGTAAAAAGATTGTAAATTTTTAATCTAAATAAAAATAGGGTTCATTTGTAATTGGAATATCCTGTATATGTATAGGTGACACTAGTGTGGGATCTGCTATAGAGATTCATTGTTGTGCTACTACATATTAACACATTCCGTGCCACCGATGGTACACGTTATATCCATTCAATCCGCGTGTACCACTGGTGGCACAGAACGTGTTAAATACAGGGTAAATCACGAATCGTGACCATAGAGCTTACTCTGTTATTAGCAGCCCGATCGAAAATGTTTTTATCACGTATAGCATGGTTTCGAGAGAGCTTCACGTGATTATAGTACATTTTTCGTCAACCCTTTTTTTTCATGATTTTTCTAGGTCACCTTCAATGTTTTGCAAATACACCTACAAGTTTTTTACGCCTATGTGTTAGAGGATTTCAAGGCGAATTGCATAATATAATATAAAAAAATTGCTTTTTTAAAATTGTTTTTTACAAAAAATTTGCTACTATCTCGTGAAAGCTCTCTTGAAACATGAATCATGTATATTTTGGTTTGAATTTACGAGCTTTTTTGTCTTCTATTTTCTATTTATTGCAAATGTTTTCTGTAAGAAGCGATTGTAAAAGTATGTTAATTTTTCTACAAAAAAATTCTTAATACCGTTTGCTATAAACAATGAAATAATAAAAAAACATATTATTTATAAAATTAAATAAAGCTTGTAATATTGTTGCTCTTGTTGCAACCAAATTTATACGAAATTACACGATGAATGTTATCATGACAACATGATTTCGATATACAGGGCGTTCCTGAGGTCATTTGAAGCGACATTTTCATTTGCAAAAATGTGCGCCTCGGATTTGTTACGTAGTTATGAATGGCGCGATGGTGAGGAGAGTCCGCCGCGGCGCGGCGCGGCGTGGCGGCAGGTTTCACTGAGTACAGCGTTGGTGCCGCGTCGCGGTGAAGCAGTGAACAAGTGAAGAAGTAGAAATTGATTTAATTAGAACTCACTTATTCAGCCATAACTGTACTAGCTGCTTCGAAATTTCTGCATTTCACACACAGCAAAACGCACAGCACAGATAATGGAGGAACTTGGATCAATTATTAAGTAAAGCGTTCAACGGCGGATCATTAATTTTGCGGCCCAGGACTAACATTGTTTTCGGCCCACCCAATTAACCCAAATTAACTCAAGTACCAACAATTTTTGTATAATTTATTTTTTCTTAAGTTTTTAATTTAAATTGTTTTCATTTTTTTACTATGATGGGGGCCCTTTGAAAGGGTATGTGTTTAATGTGCTTTTTATATGCATTACTCAATTCTGTACAAATATATTCACATTTCCAGAGATATAGTACGCTTTTGTTGAACAAATTATACGCATCTCTTATACTAGTAGCTCTTCAATGGCTTAGGAACAATGTATAACTGTATTATATTTTCCCACACTATTTATCTAACTTTTTCAGGTGTTTTTAAACGAGCGCATATACGTTCGCAATTTATTGATAACGCCGATTTGGATAGGATGTTTCTAGATTTTTGTATTTATATCAATAAGCTGTAAGTGGCACTTCGTGTCTCTTATCTGCAATTGAAAGCTGTGAGTACAGATTCGCCTATGGATTACGTAGATGACGCACGCGATGGCTATTGTCTGGTTGAAGTTAGAAAAAAGTCGAATAATATATCGAAAAGTTACATTGACGTAAAAGATGTAGTTACAAGAAAATGTTGCCAAACACGAACGCAAAAAAGATATTTTCACTTGAGGGTATATTTATTAGATACAAAAATTTAAGTCATATCAAATACTATGTTTTTCAGAATTTTTATCTTGGTCATAATACATATATGACATTTCAGAATTTTTTTCTTGTTCGTATATATGACATTTCAGAATTTTTTCTTGGGCATATTTATGACATTTAGCAAATATTATTATTTTCTCCGGTGGCGCATGCAATAGATAATTGATGCATGAACACCTAAATCACTAACAATTTTATTGTACTGCAAATGATATGAACTGTTGTGCGAGTTTTCTCAACGGCAGCTACTCTCTACACTCCTTACTACATATGTATTATCTTGCGCCCCACGTTTTTCGTTTTAAATCTTACAAGTATTTTCATAGGTATTAAAAATTCACAATCACAAATTTTCAGGACTATCTGTACCGGGTTAGGAATCTGTATGGGGCTAGAAAAAATTGTTTTATACTTTTTAGTCCATTTTAAAAATGTGGTATTTTTGAAAAATTTATTTTTATTTAAATAATTATTTTCTGCTTTTTAGTCTTGTGTGTGTGAAATTTTTGAATCGATTTGAACATTTTGATGAGATTATAACAGAGACATGTAGTAAATTTCAGACGGTATTGCGATGCGTCATATCGAAAACAAACGCCGTGGTAAAATGTCAAAGATAAAGGGTCGACGGTGAATCTCGGTGTAACGGTTCTTCGCTTGGTAAACAAACATTATAGTGTAACGCGACGAGGAACGAGACAACCCCAGGGGCGCCAATCCGCCTCGGCACCAGTGTTGTGAACTGGTACGGGAAAACTCGCACATGCGCGACGATTCTAGCGTCACTGAAGTACAAAATCGGGCACCTTGGTTGCCCCGCATAGCTTCGCAAAATCTTTTCTTCTCGATTTTCAAACATGATGTTTAACATGCGTATGTTATATTAAATTTTCATGTGTATATACATGTAATATATAAATATATTCTAATTGTACATATACAGAAGCGGACAAAAGTTTAAGACCGCTCTAAAGAAGACGATAACTTTTTAAATATTGTACTATACGATTTGAACTTTTATTTATTTATATTTATGAAATTAGTTTACTAAAGGATGCGAAGAGAAATATTTTCAAAAATTGCAATTGATCGGAATTGTTGAAAAAATACTAAAAGTTGAATTTTTAACTTTCTTATGTGGGTCTATATTGAAAATTTAAAAAATACGTATTGTAGATCTGTGTCAATTAAACATATTCTGAAAATTTCGTCACAATCGGTTGACGCTGCAATGAGCTACAAACATTTAAAGATGGTAAAAATGGCAGATTTTCATTATTTTCGTAAATAAATCGTGAAAATCTGTAATTTTTACCATCTTTAAACGTTTTTAGCTCATTGCAACGTCGACCGATTTTGACGAAATTTTCAGCATGTGTATAACTAACATAGATCTACAAAACATATATTTTAAATTTTCATTAAGGGCCCTAATAAAAAAGTTTGAAAAATGACTTTTTTATTTTTGCATGTAACTTTGTAAATTATAATTTTTTGGAAAATCTTTTTTGCATATCATTTCATAAACCAGTGCTTCTAATTGATTATAAAAAATCAGGTCGTTTGTTACAATTATAAAAAAGTTATTCTGTTTTAAAGGGCGTTCGAATACTTTCGTGAGCCACTGTATGTGCGTCGTGTGGTCGTGCGTCATCAGGTTTCCCGGCAGTAACAGTTCGCCCCAACTTGCCCCACAAGCTACGGACTGTAGAACGCAGATACGTTCCTGGATTCGCCGCGCATGCGCGAGTTTTCCCGTACCAGTTCACAACACTGCTCGGCACTACCCTGAGATGAAGAAAAGAATCGCGCCGCGACCGAATGTGCTAGAAGGCCGCATGTTCGAGAAACTTCTAAAATCCCTCACAACGCCCTAACAAGGGTTAGCAACGATTGGTATAAATACCGGTAGACGATCGCGGAGTGTTCACTCTTGCTGCGCCTGTGGGAGAGGACGAGGTAAGACCACGGCCGCCCATAGGTTAGGGAGAGTACGAAGCAATGCTATCGGACGCCCGGCAGCTCAGGAGAGGACAGGGGTTACACCTGGACGCCTCTCTGGATAAATGGGAGAGGACGGCCATGAAGGTCGACCGCCCGCCGAGAGGAAAGAACAGGGTAGCTTCCTGGCCGCCTGAAAGTAGGATCACCTGGTTACTCTGTACATCTTGGAGAGGACGGCCATGGAGGCCGACCGCCGAGCTTACAGAGGACACCGGGTGAATCTGAGTCGTCGTCGTTTTCCCAGAAGGAGAGTACAGTTGAGGACGTCTGATGGGAAAATCTTATATTAGCAAAATTATTTTATCTCTTTCGTTGCTAACCTTCTTCCAAGGTTTATTGTAAATTATACGAAAACGTTCGATGTATGAAGCTAATTCGAAAATATATTCTTTGTTCAGAGAGAAATCCCATTTCCTATTCCTTGCGATAAGAGAGAAACAACCCGTTCCTACAAAATGTCGGGTCCTACAATAGTATAATAATACGTAGTAACTTTGTAAACACCGCACGGAGCTCGAACGCACACTGAGCTCCTTTGGTCACTGAAGCGGGTCAGTGGAGTGGGGATGAATCAGAGTGGGAACGCGTAGTGGACCGTAGGGACCGCTGTCGCGCGGAGTGGGGATCGTTGAACGCGACACGTAATAACTACCAAGCGTCGCGCAGGCAAGTGTAACGGTTAAATTTAATAGTTTATATCTCCTAAACGTATAGGCTTTTTAAAAAATTCTTTTTAAATATTGCATTGTCATCCAGTTCTGAGCTATGTTTAAATTTCAAGTCTCTAGCTCATCGGGAAGTTAGTTTAAAATCAATTGCAAAATTTGTACCAAACAAACAAACAGGCAGACAGACAAGAAAGCGAGCTAATAAAAACGTGGTAAAAATATATGTAAGTCAGATAAAATTCGATATTTTCAAGATTTTCTTTATCTTGGTCATGAAAGATTATTAGCAATTTCTTTAACGCGCGAGTAAACGTTACAAACCTCATAAAATGTATAATACTTACTATTAAATATTTATTATCGGTTTTGAATAGTAGATATTGTAAACAGAAATCATTACGATGAGTTAACTTTTAGTTCACGTATCTAAAGTTATGTAAAGTTGTAAAAAAAGGTTTATGGTTCTATGCACGTGTGCCTATCACGTACTTGAACATTTTTAACGCTGAACCTAGCACGAGGCGTCAAATGACCCATTTCAGATTTTTTATTTCATGGGAATGTATTGAATGTATTTTGTGATTCCAGTATATCCAGTATATATATATATTACTATATTGTATATATTATATATATTATAGTAAAAATCGCACAAAATATGAATAAATTTAATCTCGTTATTGTTATAATACTATACACATCAGTCGCTTGTATAGTCGGTAGGTTTAGTGTTGATTAAATTTTAATCGTGACAACGTACTTGGAATTTCAAATTAGAGAAAATATGTATAATCTTGGTTTTTATACAATTGTGCTTACAATTCAGTTTACACACGTGCACCTACGCGTATGGCTTATCTAACGATAACACTCTTTCTAGTATATTTGTTTTACATTTTTTAAAAGATAATCATGTTATAGAAAAATGTGCTACCACATGATTCGTTTAAGATACAGCAAAAACCATTTTGTATGAGATGTATAATTGAAGATCTATAGATTATGTAAAATAATGGTATTGTTTTATGTATTATTAATAACAGAGTTTTCAAATAAACGAGTATTTGAATGGGTAACGAAAATTTTGTATTTGCACCAACATGTATAGTACAGAAATAAAAATCCAAGAATGGAATGAACGTCTGTTAAATACTTGTATTCTTCAAATGTAATAATTTGTTAAACAGGAACTTTTATAAAAACTATATGGTCACACTTTTAAAATTTCCTGTGTTTTTAAAGTTCGAAATAATTGTAAAGCTTTTGTAAATTTCATTTTAATGTATCGGCGAAGTTCGTAGATGTTTACTCACCGTGAGTGGCGATGACAACGAGCACGATAGGCCAGTTCCAGGTTGAATACTATACACTCGACTTCGAAAATGCTTGTGCTCCACGACAGCCGGTTGATGTTCCATTATCAGCACCGCGGTTATCAGTCTCCACTGATTCTACTAAAAATATTAACGTAATTCGAAAGAATTGTAATGAATCACAGGTCGACGTCCTCTTGAAAATCTGTATCCTTCACATTTTTCGTAACCCGGCAAAATAAACAACGGAGATTCGTTCTGAATCGCCAAACGACGCACAAACTCAGAACAGCTTACTATGAAAGACGTACACTCCCACTCTTGGGACTAAGACTTACAGTCTCCACAGCAGAGTTGTGCTAATTCAATTACATTGTAATTTAATTACGTAATTGAATTACATTGTAATTCAATTACGTCGCAACTGAATTACATTGTAATTGAAATGCATTGTAATTCAATTACGTCGCAACTGAATTACATTGTAATTGAAATGCAATGTAATTCAATTACTACGTCTTTTAATCAGATGTTTAATTGAAATACAATATAATTGAAATACAATGTATAATTGAAATACAATATAATAAAAATACAAATTTCCAAATTATAGCCCAAAACTTTGAAGAAGTGCGATATATTTTTATGTTTGTCTTTCATATACTTGTTTAGTATCTGTGAGGCGTAGTTTCTATTCCTCGTCCTCGTTCACAATACGTAACGCTATTTTACGTAATTTAATTGCAAAGTATTTTATAATTAAACTCCATTGCAATTACGAATTACATTGTAATTTTATTGAATGAAGATCTGAATTATGAATTACAATATAATTCAATTACAATGTATTTTATAATTGTACTCCATTGCAATTACGAATTACATTATAATTTAAGAGAATGAAAATCTGAATTATAAATTAGAATATACAGGGTGTCCTAAAATTCCTTCAACAGCCGGAAATGGGAGGTTCTTGAGATCATTATTAGCAACATGTTCCTTTGCAAAAATGTTATCCGCGGCTTTGTTTAGGAGTTATTAACGAAAAACACGGACCATCAGAGCGCGACATAGATGCGAGTTGGCACGTCAGCCCGGCGCGCCAACTGTCTATTGGCTGACTGTGCCAACTCGCGTCTAGGTTGCGCTGTGATTGGTCCGTGTTTTTCGTTAATAACTCCTAAACAAAGCAGAAGATAACATTTTTGCAAAGGAAAATGTCGCTTGAAATGGTCTCAGGAACCACCCCCTTTCGGGAAGTTCACGAATTTTGGGACACCCTTTATATAGGTATACAATCTATGTACATGTACAGTATACATACGATGCATATGATGAATCCCACAAGCGCTACATATTATTACGAACATATATATGTATAAATTACATATGTGTGAATTGAAAAATATCAACTAAATGCAAGTAGCGTAATGATATGAATATTTATTTTATGTAAAGAAAAGAGATAATTACTTTCCAATGTTTGACAAGAAAAATGTAATCCACATAATAGAATTATGCATTACTAATTAACTATAATTAAATTGACAGTATATTATTCTATTGAGACAATAAGTTAACAAATTTGATACACGAACAAATGTAACGCGAGAACACGTGTAACGTATTTACTAAATATTTACTAAATAATAATAAATAATAAATTTACTAAATAAATATTAAATAAATATTAAATTTACTATTTAATAAATTTACTAAATATTTAGTAAATACGTTACACGTGTTCTCACGTTACATTTGTTCGTGTAACAAAGGCTATAGCCGGGTTTGATAGTGAAATTCGCCCCCGGCGGGATTTTAATCGTGCTTGGACCATTCGATAGCCTACCCAAAAAAAACCCTCGCTGCCAAGTTTCAGCCCCCTATCTCATCTGTAAGGGTAGTTATTGAGAAAAAACGAAAAATCAGTTTTTGGCCCATTTTCCCTATTTATTGACAATTAAAAATTCTGAAAAAAATCTGACACATTTCGGATACCGAGCCACATATTAGGTATCATTTCCAGATTTTTCTGCTGCAAGCTCTGCTTGTGAAAAATGAAAAACACGAAAAAAATCGAAAAAATGCAGGTTTTATATAGAAATCTAAAAGGTGCTACTCCAGATTTAATTTAGCAATGAGGTATTACCGTAAGTATTATGCTCAATTTTTTTCAGATTTTTGTGAGTGGTGCGTCATAGTTAAAAAAAATAAAAACCGCTTTTTTCGGCGTTTTTCCTAAGTTATACTTATATTTCCTGAATCATAAAAATATATTATGTGATATTAAACTTCCTACGTTCAGAAAAACATCTCCCAGACTTTAAAACTTGCCTAATACGAAATACGAAAATAGTACCATGTATATATATTCGAATATTTCAAAGAGAATTTCAACAGCGCCGGTTGGTGCAGTGGCTATGGTCTCCGTCTGCGGAACCGCTCAAGACTTTTTGGACCGGGTACGAATCCCGATCAGGTCAATTTTTTTTCTAAGTTTTTTAAGATTATTTTTCTAAGATTATTGTTGAACCATTGTAAAAAACTTATTTGAACTATATTTAGACTATCTTAAAATATTTTTTCGGAAAAATATTCTTGGATGATACCTAATATGTGGCTCGGTATCCGAAATGTGTCAGATTTTTTTCAGAATTTTTAATTGTCAATAAATAGGGAAAATGGGCCAAAAACTGATTTTTCGTTTTTTCTCAATAACTACCCTTACAGATGAGATAGGGGGCTGAAACTTGGCAGAGAGGGATGGCCGGAGGATTGGTCAGAGGGGGTAGTGATACTAGTAGCAAAAAGAGGGAACAGTAGTGAGGTGGGGAACTATAGGGGGATAACCTTGACGCAAACTGCATACAAAATATACGCAGCGGTATTAGCGGAAAGGCTAAGACAAGAGGTGGAGGGGAAGAGATTGTTGCCGGCAAGCTAAACCGGTTTTAGAAAAGGGTTATGCTGTATGGATAATATTTATGTAATTAATTATTTAATAAATAGACAGGTGAAGAGAAAAGGGAGGAGGATGATTATTTTATTCGTGGACTTAAAAGCCGCTTTTGACTCGGTAGACAGAGAGGTGTTGTTAAGGGCAATGAGGAAAAGAGGGGTGAGGGAAGGGTTGGTGAGTAGATGTGAGGAGGTGTTAAGGGAAACAAAAAGTAAGGTTGAAGTAGGGGAGGAGGTAGGTGAAAATTTCTGGTCGGCTAGGGGCGTCAGGCAGGGTTGCCCGTTAAGTCCGCTATTATTTACGTTGCTTCTAGCGGACTTAGATGAGGAGTTAGAGAAGGGGGGTGAGGTGGAGTTAAGTTGGGGGGGAAAAAAGTGTACACACTAGCTTACGCGGATGACGTGGCGATGATAGCGGAGGTTGAGGACGAAATGAGGGGAATGATAGGGACATTAGAAAGGTATTTGGAAGGGAAAAAATTAGAACTCAACACCGAAAAATCAAAGGTGATGAGGTGCAGGAGGAGGTAAAGGTATACAAGTATTTGGGATATACGTTAACGAGAGATGGAAATCAAAGAGCGCATGTAGAAGAAAGATTAAGGAAAGGGGCGTCGTTATTGGGACAATTATGGGGTATAGGGAAAAGGAGGTTTGGTAAGGACTGGGGTAGGAGACTATGGCTCTTCGATAAATTAATATGGGCAGTGATTTGTTATGGAGTAGAAATCTGGGGATGGAAGGAGAGGGAAGGTTTAGAAAGACTTCAGGAGAGATACTTGAGATGGTTGCTAAATGTGGGAAAGTACACACCGGGATATATGATTAGAGAGGAGCTACAAAGGGATTTATTGAGGGGGAGGGCGGGTATAAGGGCTTGGGGGTATGAACACAAGTTAGGTCAAGGTAAAGGGGGGAGCTAGCGCGCTTATGCTGGGATGAAGTGAGGAGAAGAGATAGAAGGGATGGGCAGAGGGACGGGTGGGAGAAGGAGAGATGGGAATTCTTTGCGGAAAGGGGTTGGTCGGAGGACTGATCTAAAAAAAACTAGAGGAGAGGCAGGAGGTATTTAGTGAAGAAATAAGGGGGTGGGAAAAGTTAAAGCAGAAAGAAGAAAGATGGGAGAGAATCAGAGGAACGAAATTTAATGAATGGTATGGGAGGGTAAAAGGTGAGGGTTTACCGGGTTATTTAAGGAAAGGGTGGGGGGAGAGTAGATGGCAGCAAGTGGCAAAATTTAGATTAGGTAATGGGATGAGGGGAGAGAGGTACTGGTTGGATGAGGAGATGAATGAATGCAGAGTGTGTGAATGGGAAAAGGAAACATGGGAGCATGTGTGGGAGGTGTGTATGAGGATAGATAGGGAAAAGGGATGGCAGGAGAGGATGTACGAAGTCTTAGAGGATGAAGGGGGAGGGGAGGAATGGTTGAGAAAAGTGGAAGAATGGAGAGTAGATGTAGATAAAAGGATTGAAATGAATGACCGAGTTGTCTTCCGAGGATACACAGTATGCCCGATTTCAGCGGTCAAAATTCAATCTTTAAAACTTTACATAAATTGTAAAATTTTTGTGGCTTGAGTTAGTTGAATATCCGAGGAACAATCTCCCATCATTCGTTTTCCCATTCATGTATACATAAAGCACTGAAATTTGTCGGAAGTTTGAAATTCTGTTAACACGCATTCATTTTTCAACGAATTCACCTATTAGTAATTGTTACCTTATTTACATACATTAAAAGATTTTTGTTTTATAGAAGCTTTTTAGCTACGTATAAGGTATACTTTTAAGAGAAATTCAGTTTCGTACTATATACATTTTTTTAGTTATTAATATTTGAAGATAACCAATGATTCAGTCACTTTCTTTATGATTCTAAAACTTTGGTAATGACTTTGTTATACCTCCGGGTGAGATCGGGTGTTCATTTTTGTGCTATTGTGTTCTTTGAAGTTTTATGATTAAGATGCAAGAAAAAAAGGCTGCTACTACGCGCTACTCCGTGTTTTATAGTTGATCTACGAAAAAATGGCCATCGCGCGCGCGCGAAAATCGCAGCATTTCTCACATCCTGCATGTTTGCATTCGCTATATCTTCGTATTAACTTAAACAAATACTAAACTAGAGGGCTATTGTTGCTCGCTCGCTTCGCGAGCTCGCGGGCAGGACTGCTCTTGCGAGAATGTTAGTGGTACGCATGGCTAGTAGGGCCCACAGCTATTAATGTCTTCCTTTTTGTGTGTGACTCTCCACGAGCCACACAAAGAACTTCCCGATTCGTTAGTTGCTGTATATTATTATTATTATTTATTAAGTGTACGTTTTAAGAAGATTATACGTTTTCAGGGAAATTCAATAGTTTTCTACTTATCAAAATGTTTGCTATATGGCGTCGCATTAAACCAATATCGTATGCTCGTTGCTCGCTTGGTTCCTTGTTATAGCATACTAATGTTGCAAAATAAATTGTCTTAATTAGTTTTTCGCAAACGATACAACTCATCATTATCCGGGTTTGCAGTATTGATCTTGGTTTTCTTCGATACTATTAATTTAAATTTTCTCAAAATATATAAACCGCTCAATTTTGAAACTCTGCTCAGTGCTACATACAACATTTGTAAAGTTCGTATATCTGATGTAAAATCCATACATACTTTCTCGTATGTTTGTCCCTGACTTTTATGAATCGTAATCGCTTCAGCAGGAACCACTGGAAATTAACTACGTGTAATTTCTTATTTTTCTTCACTCGAAATATTTACTTGTTTCGATATTTTTTTATTATTGGTGTTAAATTTTGATTTATATTTGCGTTTTTCATATAATCACGATAACGAGTTCTTACTTTCACTCCTACTATGGCCAATTGAAAATCTAACCACAATATAGACCGAATTTTAGTATTTTCTTGAAAAGTAATAAATTTTAATATTCCGCATGCTCCATTAACCAATCCGTCTTCAACATCAATGTTATTAATTATCATATATTTTATATTAATTTTCAATTTAATCTCAGTTAACAATTCTTTTGAACTGATTGTTTATTTAAAGATTGTAATATAAATGTTTTTGTACTTTCATCGATATTCTTTGAAAATGTATTCTCGGGAGTAGAGATGATTAACTCACTCTTGCATTGGGATAATTTTCGATTATTGTAAGCGGAAACATCATCTTAAGGTACAAAAAAAGATTTAAAAAAAAAAAATTTTTTTCTAATTTTAAAAAAATCGAAAAAAAAATTTTTTGCGTAATTACGTTTGTTTCTTCGGTGGAAACTTTCCGTTCTCTCGTATAAATTGCATTGTTGAATGAACTTCTTTCGAAAAAAACTAAAAAAACTAAAAGCTACTTGACCAAAATGGACCAAAATCTAATCAGCTCTAAGTTACAGCGGGACACATCGATTGCATCATTCATCATTCCGATCGCGTTGTTACTTTTTCTGAAAACGTTAACGAAAAATTTGATACCATAGAAACGGACATACACACACACACAAACACACACACACACCGACATTTTGATAAAAATAGTCTAAAATGACTCCAATGACCATGAAACGTGAAGATCTGCTAAAAAATCGATTTTCGATTTTCGGGGTAATTACAATAACTTCCCTATAAAATCGGGAAGTTAATAATAATACTAAACACACAATATACACTAAAATAAGAAAACAGTATACACATGAAATTTAAATAATATACAGGGTGAGGCAATAACTATGTCCACTTTGAATATTGCCTTTATTTGTAATAATATGAAAAAATGTTATGGACAAAATTTGCACGGTATAGAGGACATGTTGTGACATTAATGGAAATGGGTATTTATAATACAGAAATAACGCACAAGAATTCTGAATATCTGTTCTTTATTCGACCGAAGAAGAACTAGTCAGAAGACGTCTGTATAGTTTGCAAACCGAAACTGAAGTAAAGCTACAGAGAAAGTTTTAGGAAAGAAAAACCCCTGTTGGGTCCACTCGGGAAAAACAGATGTGAGAGGACCCTTAATTTATTACTCAGGGCCTCTTTGAATTTGAAGGTTGCAGGCCTTCCACTTCTCACCAGAGTCAGTGACCAAGACCCGAGGACCGTTAAAATATACCGGGACACTTTTAGTATCCTTCAACACTCGACTTACTTTTGCAGATGTTCCAACAGACATAAACATTTTCTGCGTGGGTGGAGTCATAGAGGAGATTTCATGGTCACCTTGGCTTTTTTTTAATCGAAAGACCTACTTTTTGTATCATGAATCGATAGACTATCGAATTCTGAGTAAAAATGTTTTGACCTCCATATGTCTTAAATCTAATAGTTAACGAGATATTATCGAAATAATTTTCTTTCTTCTTTTGATAATATCTCGTTAACTATTAGGTTTAGGACATACGAAGGTCAACACTTTTATACTCAGAATTTGATACTCTATCGATCTGTGGTTCAGAAAAAGGACATTCTATTTAAAAAAATCTAGGTGACCTGGAAATCTCCTCTATGCCCCCACCCACGCAGAAAATGTTTGTGCCACAACATGTTCCCCTATTTCAAAAAGAGATATTAATTGTAAATAATTACACTTTTCGATAGTGTACATAAAATAGACGAATAACATTAAAATATTGATTATAATCCGCAGTACTTGATTGAAAAATAGCTACAAACTTTACAATCTGATACGATCCTCTTTATGGACAAATTTTGCCCTCAGAACATCCATTTCAGCAAAAACCGTATGCAACACAAAAAGTAGAAATCTCAAGCTTTAAAATGATTGTTTTTTCATCAAATTTGGATAAATTTTAGCAAAGTTACAGCAGTTTCAATATTGAGCGAATTTTGAACTAGTGTGGCCGCTGAAATCGGGCATACAGCCCACTGTGGCGCCGCAGGGCGGCGATAATGGATCTCGGCTCGGGTATATCTGTGTGAACCAATACTAATCCAATTACAAAACTTCTTTATTTTTCATTATTTCTTTATGGGACTTTCGCCAACTTATTTCTGGCATTTTTCTGATTAAAGTGACACCAGGCACGATATAATTTCAACTGTATTTAGTGGTTTAATTGACGATGAAAGTTTCGGGCGCAAGGAAGTACAGTGCGATACGTGATTACATGCTGTCCTTTTCTGCGTTCGGCTTTCTTTGTTTCTTTGTAGTGTTTCTACACGATATTTCTTCGTGCAGAATACAGCCGTTTGCTAAATAACGCGACTTTCCTGCAGTAAAGACATTATTGACATCTCCACTCTATGCTTATCATAAGAAATCTTCTAGTAGATAAATTGAACTCATTCACCGTACTGATTTTTATAAAACAGTCAATAAAAGTTGAAATTTGCAGAAAGATCCGCAGTCTACTTATAGCCGAAAAGAAAACAAGTCATGGGATAACAAGTATTTCTATTCAGGCAGTGGATACAATTAAAAAAGTTAAATATATACAAACATATATTTAACATAACATAATACTGTGTAATGGTAACAACAAACAAACGATCAATCAATGACTGACATGTTTTCAAAAGCGCTCCTTCATGCACACTCATTTCTTTATTTCACACAATCACTTCATACATTTTCATCTCTCACTCAGTATGTTTCTTTCTCGTTCTCACCGCACATATTCCCACAGTTTCTTTCCTGTTTTGTAGGTGTATGTATTATGTAATATTGAACATTTTTACATTCATAAAAATAATGTACACACTTATTTTATATCACACTACTCCTCATTTTAAGTTACTGATCGATACCCCAAACATAAGCTTCCGCTATCCTTTCATTACATCAAAATTATTTCTTGATCCTAGACCAGAGTTGTGTAGAATTACAATTGAACTTACTTCACGAATTTTAATGAATTCTCAATCAATTACTTATCTTTAATTAATTAATTTTGATAATTTTCAGGCGTTCCAGTGAGCCACAATCGTGCACGCCAGCAGATCAAAGTTTATAAAATGACTTCGACGATGCTGCAAAAAACCCCTATAAAATATTATTTACAAAATTATATGAAAATTTTTTCTTGTATTTGAAGACTTTATATAAGTATGTGTAAAAAATTACGGACGCAATAAATCTTTTTTCATTACATTATCAATCCTATAAAGATTATAAAAATTTTCGACCGAAAAATGCCCATTCAATCCACCACCGTACGGTGTTACAAAAACTTTAAAAAATCGTGGCAGGTAAGATAGCACATAGTAGCAGCTGATTTTTTCAAAATCTCTTCTGTATAGTTTGAACTTACTGAACAAAAGCTTTCAAGATAATACTCGTTGGGCTTTGCTAGTTCTGCTCTATTAAAGTCAACTAAACGGCATAGAAAACTGGTACTTAAACAATGTCTAAAAATTATTGTAATGGACTTTACTAACGAACTTTGTGGACATTAATGTAGACATTTTCGTATATTAATATAGAAAATCGTACGTAGAAACTTAAAGATTCTTATTTATTACTCTGACACAATTTTCTTTGTAACAAACAAACGTACGATTTCGCCGTATTACGGTTCGAAGTATTCATGTATTGATTTCTATGCTTATATCGTTGTTCAATGAATTATTATAGATATAATTACGGCCAGTAAACATTCCCAAAGAAGAAGAATATATTAAGTTGGGGAAAAAGTAATCCATTATTTCTCCGCTAGATGGCTGTAGTGATATATATCTGTGGCGACTGCAGCGACACTCACCAATATGAAGTTGACGTTATATTAAAATGTTAAGGGGGATCTGTACCCTCGGATTTTGGGGTATTTATCAATGTTATCAACCTCTGTGCAGAAAAAAAGTTTGGTAACATTGATAAACACGCAACTGCATAATGAACACGAGATGGAGTTGCTTGCTATTTTCATATTCTATTCATCTCGTCGCGAATGCCGTTATACAGGGCAGGTCGCACTAATATTAGTGCCACCGATGAGAATATGTACCTCGTCTGTGTCAGTTTTGCTATGATTCCACATTGACAGCAGTGCAGCAGTGAAATGTTGCACAATATCGTAGCACTGATTGACAGTCCTTCTGACTAGGCACCATCTCATGTAAACTAACTGAAATGAAATTGGCTCTACATTGGCTCTACATCAGAGATAACATCTGTCTTCATGAACGTAATATGGGGAAATCTCTGCTAATGTGAATGAAATCACGCGCGGCGATTTTTTGTCCTTATACGAGCATATTTTGAGGTACACAAAGGCTCATTTGATAGAGGAAGGTTCATCACGGCGCGCTCTGCTCATCATATCAGTCAGAAAAATCTCTTTGAGACAGGAAAATACATTGAAATCTGCGGTTATTTTTCTAGATTTTTTCTCTACTTTGGGCACTCATATTATTAGATATAAACATAATCTCGTTAAATCAATAGCAGAGCGCGCCGGATTTAACCTTCCTCTATAGAATGAGTCCTCACCTAGTCCAAAATCCGCTCAAATAAGGACAAAAAATCGCCGCGCGTAAACCCATGTTTCGACCCAAAATCTAATAAGATTCTAGTTCCTTTCTAGTTATTTCATTGGGTATAGATCCCCCTTAAGGGGGATCTATACCCTCAGATTTTGGGGTATTTATCAATATTATCAACCTCTGTGCAGAAAAAAAGTGTGGTAACATTGATAAACACGCAACTGCCTAATGAACACGAGATGGAGTTGCTTGCTATTTCCATATTCTATTCAGGTCGTCGCGAATGCCGTTATACAGGGCAGGTCGCACTAATATTAGTGCCATCGATGAGAATACTTCGTCTGTGTCAGTTTGGCTATGATTTCACGTTGACAGCAGTGCAGCAGTGAAATGTTGCACCATATCGCAGCATTGATTGGCAGTCCTCCTGACTAGGCGCCATTTCGTCTAAACTAACTGAACTAAAATTGGCTCTAGACTGGCTCCTCATCAGAGAGGACCTCTGTCCTCATGAACGTCATATGCGGAATTCTCTGCTCTGTCAATTTAATCACGCTCCTCGGGTTTTGTCCTTATACGAGCATATTTTGAGCTGCACAAAGGTTCGTTTGATAGAGGAAGATTCATCGCGGCGCGCTCTGCTCATCACATCAGTCAAAAAAGCCTCTTTGAGACAGAAAAATACAGTCAAATCTGCGGTTGTTTTTCTCCATTTTCTCCCTACTTTGGGCACTCATATTATTAGATATAAATATAATCTCATTAAATCAATTTGCAGAACGCGCTACATTTAACCTTCCTCTATAGAATGAGCCCTCACCCAGCCCAAAATCTACTCAAATAAGGACAAAAAACCGAGTCGCGCAAACCCATGTTTCGACCCAAAATCTAGTTAAGATTCTAGTTCCTTCCTAGTTACTTCAGCAGGGTACAGTTTCCCCTTAATGAGTAGTCTTCTATCGAAAAAGTAGGATTTAAAAATTTGGATTTAAGAATTTAATTCTATTAAAATTTTATTAATAAACTTCAGCCTTTCTCATTTATTGGAATCTCTAATCCAAAATCCCCTAGAGATTTGTGGCGACTGTAGCGACACTCACCAATGTGAAGTTGGCGTTATATTTAAATGTTTAAAAAACGTTATTTTCTTGTCTTTGACAAAATACAATTTGTTTAATCAATAGTCTGCTATCGAAGAAGTTGGATTTAAAATATTGTGATCAAAGAATTTAATTCTATTAAAATTTTGTTAATAAACTTCAGCCTGTAGCCATGAATTCATGAATCCCTAATTAGGGATTAATCAGAACATGCTGGACGAACAGATTTATTTTGGTTAGGATCATGGGTACAGGAAGGTGAGGTATATAAAATAATTCAATTGCTCGAATTATAAATCACAATCATGCAAACTCTCTCTCATCACACGTATACTCTAGCTTGGTTCCGTGGTCAGAAGGTGCTCTGTCCTCTCTCGCTCGACAAGGCGTCCAGGTATTATCGCCGTACTCTCCTTGTCGAGACGAGCGGCCAGGAACACTCCCGTTCCCTCTCGGCAGGCGTGCAGGTATCATCGCTGTACTCTCCTGCCCAGCCCTGGCGGCCAGGAGTTGACCCGTTCTCTCTCGTTCGACAGGCGTCCAGGTATTATCGCCGTACTCTCCATGTCGAACGAACGACCAGGAACAGACTCCCGTTCTCCCGGCAGGTGTCCATGTATTATCGCCGTGCTCTCCTGCCGGGGTGCTAGTGCTAACCAAGAGCGGCCGTGGTCCTTACCTCGTCCTCTCTCTCAGAATAGCAAATAGGCCGAGTCCCTCCGTAAACCCTCTATTTGTATGAATTCGTTACTATCCGCGAACATGAAATCAACAACACGGTCGTTAAGCGTGATTCGACTTTTCGCGCGCTCCCCTCGCGTCGCTTCCCCGCGTGATTGCCTGCAAACTACGTTCCGCGTTTTGTTTTACATTTTCTCCTCGAATTTTCTATACATGCTACAAGCCTAATTTATTTATTGGAATCTCTAATATAAATTCCCTAGAGATTTACCACAGATTTACCAGATATCTCGTATAGTATTGGTCAGACAACTTCAGGCTTGTGCTCGTTGGAAAAGTGACATTCCGTACTAGAAAAAATTCTTCTACTGTTTTGTGATTGGTCGATTCAGTTGTGAGTTATAGGATGTAAAAGATGGAGGTTAACAAAGAGAAAATTCGGTACATTTTACAATTTTGCTTTGATAAAGGCGAAAATGCAAGGCAGGTGGCTGAAATTGTGAATGGAGTTTATGGTCCGGATACAGTCACAGCTAATCACGCGCAATTTTGGTTTCGTTGATTCCATTCTGGGAATTTCGATGTTAAAGATGCACCTCCCACAGGTAGGCCCGTCGTTGAAAATGTCGATAAAATCATGGAAATGATCGAAGTAGATCGGCATGTTAGCAGTCATAGCATCGCCCAGGAGCTAAAGATCGACTATAAAACAGTTTTAAAGCATCTGCATAAAGCTGGATTAAAAAAGAAGCTCGATGTCTGGGTTTTGACTGGGTATTGACGCAGAAAAACCTGATGGATCGAATTTCCATCTGCGAGCATTGGCCAAACGGAACGAAATCGACCCATTTCTTAAACGGATCGTGACTGGGGATAAGAAATGGGTCACATACGACAATATTGTGCGAAAACGATTGTGGTCAAAGCGCGGTGAAGCGTCTCAAACGGTTGCCAATAGGGACCAGGGCTTCTAGGAGAGAGGCATTATGAAATAAAGGTAAAAATAATGGATTACTTTTTTCCCACCCTTAATATTAATGTTATATATCTATTTTCTCACATCACTTTTTCCACCTAAAATGGCCATTCGGTACACAGTGAGGCGGTAGCGCATCGACAAGTTTACTAAATTATATCAGGTACAATTGTTCTATTGACAAACAGTGACTTACACCACTTTCTGATTAAATGGCTCACTTATCGCCGAATGCTTGCAAATCCAGACTCTGACACATCGCACAATCGGCTGTAGCTCCGTTATTTTTACGAGTTTGTCTGGAAGAGTTGTGAAATGTTACACTTGTGCTCGCGCGCGCGCGCGCGATGCAAAAATATTGATATCACACGACAGTCTTCCCCTAAGAGCGACAGGGACAAGGCTTCGGAACGCTATGGGCAAATGTCACTCATGGAAACGAGGACTGAACTGTTTGTTGTCGTTCCGGGGTAAATCGTTCGATTGTAACGAAGAATGAACAATCTTGAGAACGAGAGACAACAGATTACCGATATCTCTGGTCACTGGTTCGACCGCGATCGCCACTGCCGCCGCGCATTTCACAGCGAGAGTGAATGCGGCCGAATTAAGCCGAGTTTCCTACGCCGATTATTTTCTCTTGCGAAATGTGACTGACTCGAATTAACACAGTATAATGTAACATGATACATCGAATTTGAATAGACACTCGCCGCTGGTCAAGTTCTGCCGCGCGCGTCCGTGTGACAGTGAACGCGATTTTTTCCCGGAAGTGTCGCACACATACTTGCTGGGATAATAATATATTAATGCCAATGACAAAGACTGATCGTAATACTGGTGTCAACGTTGACAATGTGCGTTTCCGCGTATCTCGTTTAATGGCAAGACGATCCGCGACGGTCGCGATCGTTCACATTCTCGCGAGGCTCGATCGACAGCTGGATTTATTAAGGATGCAATAGGGAGATGCTTGCACCGCTTCCATCGAGATAACGATGCCGAAATTTGTGTTAGTAATCTTTCAAGAATTCTTTGAACTTATTATTTTAATGCACACTGCGAAAGCCTTGTATCACCTACCTTATACAGTAAAGACTTGATCTAAGAAAAGCCATCGGGTCCGTACTGTTTCTCAGATCCTGTGAAATATTCTAGGTCGGAAGAAATGTTTAATTCTCGAGTCAAAATAGCTCCGAGAGCAAAGGGTTAATAGCACGTTACTTAACGATGATTATTCCACAACATTTAAATAGTCTTCGATTTTTAGGTAAGGATTTCATAACGAATTCTATAATAACAGTTGCAATTTGAATCGTGAAGTCATGAATCGCTTCTCTTGGGATTATTATTTAAAAAAAGATTTCGTTTAAAGAGTTACTTTACGATATAACATAGCCATTTTGAAACTTATTAACCAGTTTCCGATCCGCAAAGACGACTAATTTACAGTACTTTATAAAAATAACAAGGATGTATTTATTTTCACGCAATTGTTTCAGGCTATAACTCCGTTATTAATTCATTTACGAAAAAATATCAAAAGAGAAAGATAAATTCGAAGAGCGCTACATTCGTAGGCCCTTAGATTTTGTTAGGTGCAACTGCGCATATGCAATTAACAATTGTATAATTTCTTTAAATAGAAATGATTATTTTTTGTTGCACTAATCGATTCCTCTGTTCTGGCGTAAAAAATTATTAGGGTAACATGGCAAAAAAATTATTAGTTCTCGAGATATTTTTAAAATCTGTCTTTATTGAAGAAGATGCACAAACGCTTCTCCATTACATTGTAAACATTTCTGATAACGTTTTTTAACTGCTTCCATAACTGGGTTTAAAGTGTCTGCAGTTATTGTTGTACATTCAAGTATGATCCTTTCTCTCAGAACCTCCACAGAATTTATAGGATTTGAATAATCTATAATAGAATATAGGATTCTATCGTTTAAATAACCCCACAGAAAAAAGTCAAGGAGATTCAAATCGGGTGAACGGGCTGGCCAACGTATTGATGCATTTTGTTGCGATGACTCTCTTGCATTGTCAAATTTATTTCTCATAGAAACCGCATGACCACTTGTGAGTTGTGTGCCAGTACACCAGAGTTGGGCAAAATGTAATTTCAATTGCAATTACAATCACCTGCCAATTACTGCAATTTCCAAGTAATTTTAATGCAATTACAAGTAATTGTAATTAGTAGATGCAATTACAAGTAATTGTAATTAGTATTTGCAATTAAAAGTAATTGTAATGGATAGTTGCAATTACTTAACGCTAAAATGGCACTAGAAAAAGGTAATTGGATACCTACTCAATGAAAATGTCTAAAAAATGCAAACAAAAAGCATATGTTAAGAAATATTTATTATTTATTAAATTACAACTCTTAAGAAATAGGTTCACTTGTCACTTACATTGACAATGTAGTTTTCATTAGGAAATATTGATTATTTATTATGCTTTTTGGAGGGCGGAGAAAGCGCACCTGTGCAATATTTGAATCTTTTTGAATTCGCGGATGGCGGAGGCAGAGCCGATGCTAAATGTAAAAAAACGAAAGTTCAGTTACAAATTAGTAATTATTTTTCGGATAAATCGATTTCTTGTTCAATGCTTGAAGCCTACCCCGCTATAAAGCAAACATTTTTTCGAACTAATACTGCTCTACCATCCTCAGCTCCAGTTGAAAGACTTTTATCTATTACACACTCCGAAAGCAAATCGATTATCCGACTCCAACGTTGAAATAAGTGTCATTTTGAAATGTAATCGTTTAGTAATAAGTAATGGTAATCGTTTTTGTGAAATATCAAATAATTAGCTACAATAAATATTTAATAAATAATAAATATTTCCTAGTGAAAACTACATCGTGAATGTAAGTGACAAGTGAACCTATTTCTTAAGAGTTGTAATTTAATAAATAATACATATTTCCTAACATATGCTTTTTGTTTGTTCTTTTTAGACATTTCCAGTGAGTAGATACAATATAATTACCTTTTTTTAGTGCCATTTTAGTGTTAAGTAATTGCAACTACCCATTACAATTACTTGTAATTGCAACTACCAATTACAATTACTTGTAATTGCATTAAAATTACTTCGAAATTGCAGAAATAAAATTACAATTACATGTAATTGTAATTGGTAATTGCAATTACTTTGGCTCAACTAGTAATTGTATTTGCGGACCACAATTACAGTAATTGTGAAAGGAGTAATTGCAATTACTTAATACTATTACATTAATTGTAATTGAGTCTAACAATTACTTCAGTGTAATTGTTCTTTTAAACCACTAATTTTATGTTTTGGACCATTTAACCGTTTTCTTATTGTAACTATAGTCCACTTTTGCACATGTAATTGAAGATGTAATTAAATACTCATGTAAGTAATTACTGCCCAACTCTGAAATCGGATGAACGAGCTGACCAACGTATTGATGCATTTGTTGCGATAACTCTTGTATTGCCAAACTTATTTCTTAGAAACCGCATGACCACTTGTGAGTGTGTGCCGGTGCACCATCCTACTGATGGTATTTACAATTTAGCCTGTTTCGGAAAGGAATGCCGTCGAGAAGAGTTGGCAATTCAAATTCCAAAAAGTGCCGATATATTTCTCTGTTTAGAGCATCATCGATAAATTATGGACTAATAATATTGGTATTTAAAATCCCACACCATACATTAACAGTGTATCTTCTATCGTGTTTTTTCTTGACTATGTATGTTCATTATGGCGATTAAATGTACCATTGTTGGTGAACGTACATTCATCCGTCCACAAAATCGTTCGCGGAAAATCTTCATTCCTCTGAATTTGGTTTAAAACAAATTGACAAAATTACATATGTACGTCTTATTGAATCTCCAGCATGTGAGGCACGTCCAACTCTAAATCGATATGGTTGAAACTTCTCTGATTTTAAAATTTGTTGTACACTACTAAAGCTTACATTGCATTCTCTCGATATTTCTCGTGTAGATGCTTGGGGATTAAACTATAAATACGCGAGTATGTTCACTCTGTTGTTTTCATTTCCTACTATGTACTGGTGTCGGAACTTTTCTTCTGGATTCGGTATATGCACCATAGTGTTGTATATTGTTATTCAATTTGTAAAACAATTGTTGCGATGGTTGTCAACGGATATGGATATTTCTCATACAACACAAAAGAGTCGTACATATCCTTTTTTTCACTGTTTGTAAAATATATTTTTTTTTTATTCAGTGAAATACAATTACAATTTTTCAAACTATTAGTTTTTGTACTCAACTAACTGTTATGCCGCATCACCCTTCCCGATAAGATTCCAAACCAACCTTATCTTCGCCCTTTTGCCCAAAGCTGACTCAAATGTTTGGCTGGACTAGGAACGGCAGAGTTACATGTCCGGTGACACATTTTAGAGTAGACCAAAGGTCCTTGTAATGAATCTATATAAGGAACCCTCCCATTGAGCGGGATTCACTCCCGAGCCGTCAGTTATTTTGTAAGGACGTATACTTTCTGTAAGCGCGATTTCGTGTGAACAATCTGTTGGTGTGGCCTACTCAATAAACTTCAAGTTATAAGGAAGAAAAAGGATTATTTCTCGGGGAACCCCATCCTTTCCTTCTTCACGGCATAACATTACGAAATGTAAATTGCTACTGAATGACGAAATGCTTACTCGTACAAATCAGTTCTTTATGCATTTATGGCTTATGAAAATGTTCAAAAAAGGCTAGAACATGAAATTCATTGGAATCTTGTACAATTTTTATTTGTTTTGGATCTAGAAAGGGTGTTTCCATTAAAAATAGAATTTTATTTCATTCTGCTGCCTTAAAATTTGTCTACAAGAATTGGAAATTGCATAAACATCGGCAGTCTAGTTATGACAACAATGTCGGAACGGTGTTTACGTTTACTATACCGGGTGATTCACGGCAAACAGGCCACATAAATAGCTCCGTTAGAATTAGAGATAGAAGAAAATGTTAGAGAGAAAAGTTGTACAGTTAAAGGGGGCAAATATGGTGATATAAAAAAATGTTCCGATTGTAGTCGTTTTCAAGGTCTATTGAAGGTCATCGATGATTTTTAAATAGCACCATATATTTTTAACTTCACAGTGTTGTAGCTGATGTCAAGACGAGTTCAATGATGTGGTACACTATGACCTTCAAATGAGCTTGATCTTTGAAAATTGACGTTCCTTTGCGCGGTCCAACTCTTCATGCTATGGTGATGCAAAAATATTTGTTACGTAATGTGCATATCATCAATGGACCAAATATCTGGCAAGAATATTTTTTTCCAAAGGTCATTTTTTCGGAGTTATTAAGGTTATCGATATTTTTTGATTCATAACTACATTTTTATTTTATTGCACCGTGTAATTGATCGAAAAATACATTCAGATATGTATAGTAACATGACCTTGAACTTGATCTGAAGGTAAAACTTTAATTTTTGAAGATCAAGGTCATTTTAAGGTCACTTTATTATACATATTTGAATGTATTTTTCGATCAGTTACACGGTGCAATAAAATAAAAATGTAGTTATGTATCAAAAAACATCGATGACCTTGATAACTCCGAAAAAAATGACCTTTGGAAAAAAATATTTTTGCCAGATATTTGGTCCATTGATGATATGTACATTACGTAACAAATATTTTTGCATCACCATAGCATGAAGAGATGGACCGCGCAAAGGAACGTCAATTTTCAAAGATCAAGCTCATTTGAAGGTCATAGTGTACCACATCATTGAACTCGTCTTGACATCAGCTACAACACTGTGAAGTTAAAAATATATGGTGCTATTTAAAAATCATCGATGACCTTCAATAGACCTTGAAAACGACTACAATCGGAACATTTTTTTATATCACCATATTTGCCCCCTTTAACTGTACAACTTTTCTCTCTAACATTTTCTTCTATCTCTAATCCTAACGGAGCTATTTAGGTGGCCTGTTTGTCGTGAATCACCCGGTATACTATATACATTGTCGCGAAGCGCGTGAACATCTTCTTGGATAAAAACAGGTATTGAAAATATTTGGAGAACTAATAATTCTTTTGCCATGGTACCCTAATAATTTTTTACGTAGTGTCTAGACAGAACAGAGGAATCGATTTGCGCAACAAAAAATATGCATTTCTATTTAAAGAAATAATGCAATTGTTAATTGCACATGCACAGTTGCACCTAATTAAATCTAAGGGCCTACAAAGATATTTGTATAAGCGTGGTAAAAATAAAAGATAGAAATGTTACATGAAACACACTGTTATATCATAAAAATGATATGAACCTATCTTTTCCAGCAGACGACGCTGGCGCGTGAACACTCACACATCGCTAGAGTACACTCACACACCGCTAGACCACGTATACGTACACGAGGATTGCAAGGGTCCAGGATTCCATTTCTGATTTCTCGATAATGCAAAGACGGGGTTTTTTAGTAGTCAAAATCGCTAGATGAAAGATCAATCTGAAAGATCAATCTTCCACGCTGTTTGATTCAAAAAATCTTCTTTTACGTTTCCGAGCAATGGTTTTGCAATATACGGCTGCATGTTGCCCGTCGCATGTTGCCCGTCAGATGGCATTGCAGTCACGCCAGCGTACTACATAGCCACTCCGACATCATTTTTCTGTGAGCTGCGAACTGTTCATTTTTTATGCAACTCTTCCAATTTGGGGTGATGCGAAGCAGCTGAGAAGTATTTTTGACGTTAAATACTCATTATACGATACTACAAAAATAATGATTCTATAATTAGCCAGACTTTTGAACAATCGAAGAAAATTAATTTGTTAATTAGCCTGAGAGTTTTGAATTAAGTAATCATGAAAGAGATTCGTTATCATCGTCGTCGTTGACATTATTACCATTATCAGAGTTACTCCAATTTCTCTTCTTTATTAGAACTACTTCAATTAGAGACTGCAGCTGGAAGTCTTCGGGCATTCTGTGAAGTAAGTTTGAATATAATGGCTTTAATTAGATATGATAATTGCCATTATGTTAAGGTAGAAACATAACAAAAATTTTATTGTGATATTTGTGGCAATTGCAATGTACATCGAACGATTAGTGATGTTCTGAAAACACATATTTCTTGATTCCTTATAATAATTTGTTATGTTCAATTATAAAGTATTATTATTAACATTCTGAAACAATATCGCAATAAATATAAATATACTTTCATTCTGAATATTAAATAACTTTATTGCAATAATAAAAAAGCATGTGGAAATGTATAATGACCATTAATATATTGACTGGCAAATAACTACTGACATTACATTGTTTTAATTCAAATACTACTATAAAACTAATTTCTTGATTTGTTAAAATAATTTTATAATATTTTATTATTTATTACTTTTTGTACATTAATTTATAAAATATTAATATTAAAATTCTGAAACTATATTGGAATAAACTTTCATTCTGAATATGACGTAGCTGTATGCAATAATAAAACAGTATGTGGAATCGTATAATGATTATTAATGTATTAAATCACTACTCTCACGTTACATTTTTTTCATTCAAACACACTTCCATTAATAAATGAAAAGTTAGCCCTTATCACTCGAATGGTGACTCAGAGAACCACTAAAAATTGCTGTACCATTATTCACAATATAGTTTGCATTATTAAATATGTTAATATTGAGTCATTACTAAACATTTAAGTATTGTATGAGGTATTACATCAGTTTCATAGTCATACAAAGAAAAAAATTAATATAGAATGGAATTATTCTAGGTCGGAAGAAATGTTTCATTTTCGAGTTAAAGTAGCTCTGAGTGCAAAGAAATAAAGCACAATATTATTAAGTAGTATTGCTAAATAGATACTAATGCTTACTTCATTCAGCATAAAACATACTAGAAGAGTTTACATTGTCGTATCAGATCAAATAAGGAAAGTGTTAACCTACTTTGAAAAATTTCTTCACTATCTCGGTTTTTTATTTATTACTCTTATCGTATTATATCTCGCACAATCAACTGTGCACGTTCCTTCCGTTCACATCATAACACAATATACATAACATACCTATACATGTACAGTAGGACTCCATTTCTCCGAATCGAAAGGAAACGTTCGGATAACCAGGTAGTTCGGATAATGGGAGCTTACAGATTGTCCGTTCCTCTACAGTTTATTCGATCACATAATAGGAGCTAACTTTCGCATAACTGATAGTCTAGTCTTGCTATTCTAGTCTGGTCTTATTATTTCTTACAAAATGCAGCAATAACGTCGTACATTCGAAGTGTATCCACAATCTTTGAGGTTATAGAGGACAGGAGAACAGAAAAAGGGAGAGTCATAATATGTGAGTAATATTTTGTGTAAATTTTTGCCTTTCTCTTATAAATTTTTGCCTTTTTCCTGTGTTATCCAGTAGATTTGGACGAGAAGATTTGAAAAATCCAAGTATCGATCCTGGAGGATCAATGGTTCAAAAGTTATAAATGTTTAAATTTGAACGATTTACAGTGTTTTTGACAAGTTAGCGCCGCTTACCGAGCGGAGCTGTTAGGTAGCACCACAAGCACGCGCTGATGTTGATCACGTAGATTCTCCAGCCGGCGCTCTCCCACCCCTCCCTCTTACCCGACCTAACCACCAATCAACTAATTAACACTGGAAATCGCTCAACTTTAAACACTTATAATTTTTGAACTATTGATCCTCCAGGATCGAAACTTGGGTTGCTTACATTTTCTCGTCCAAATCTACTGGATAACATAGGAAAAAGGCAATGCAAATTTTGAGTAATGTTTGTTGTCGTTGGACCACGGGCGACGCCAAACACGAGTTCGTATAGGCGCGAGCGGCACGACGACCCGACACGACACATCGAATTCATATAACAGGAGTTCAGTATTCTGTTCAGTAAATCGCCTATGCCGGTGGTCGGCCACGACAACCGCTTTTCAGCCAGTTTCCGACTCGGTATACCTCTCCCGGCCACGCGTCTGGCTCCCCGTGACCCTGGGAACCTGGCTACGCGCCTGAGCTGCCTCGAGGACCACGGCCGTCACGGGGAGCGAGACGTGCGGCCGGAAAAGGAGGCGTTAGCGAGCCGATAACTGGTTGAAAATCGACTGTCGTTGCCAACCACTGGCCTATGTCATTGATTCCAATTAGTGTTCGGATAAATGGAGTTCTATTGTACTCCCGAATATATTATTCATATCGAAGTGAGTAAAATGTACAAGTCCAAAGTCAGCATATGATCATCCAGGGTGTTTCATCTAAAACGGGACACCTAAATATCTCTCAGGTTATTGTGATGCAAAAAATATTTGTTACGTAATGTGCATGGTATCAATGGACCAAATATCTGGCAAGAATATTTTTTTCCAAAGGTCATTTTTTTCGGAGTTATCAAGGTCATCGATGTTTTTTGATACATAACTACATTTTTATTTTATTGCATCGGATAACTGATCGAAAAATACATTCAGAAATGTATAATAACATGACCTTGAGCTTGATCTGAAGGTAAAACTTTAATATTCGAAGATCAAGGTCATTTCAAGATCATGTTATTTATGGTTTATGAAAATGGTCAAAAAAGGCTAGAATATAAAATTCGTTGTAATTTTCTTGAATTTTTATTTATTTTGGATCTACAAAGGGTGTTTCCATTAAAAATAGAATTTTATTTCATTCCGCTTCCTTAAAATTTGTCTTCAAAATTGGAAATTGCATAAACATCGGCAGTCTAGTTATGACAACAATGTCGGAACAGTGTTTACGTTTACTATACAGGGTGTTCGTTTGAAAACTTTCTAACCGAATATCTCGAAAAGTATGAAAGATATTAACAAAGTGCAAAACACATGTCCAAGGATTTCGAGGGGGGAAAGAGGGGGCAGTATCAGTTTTTTATTTGGGTGGCGTTTTCAAGGTCATTTGAAGGTCAACTTTGTTTTTTCAAATGGACACCTATATATTTTATTATGAGATCTTATTGTATGTAAAAAGACCGGCAATTTTCGTCGGATACTTTGTTTTATCCGCGCCCTAGTTTCGCATAGTTTGCATCGGGTAACTGATTGAAAAATACATTCAGAAAAATATACTAACATGACCTTGAGCTTGATCTGAAGGTAAAACTTTAATTTTCGAAGATCAAGGTTATTTCAAGGTCATGTTTTTATAGATATCTGAATGTATTTTTCAATCAATTACACGGTGTAATAAAATGAAAATGTAGTTTTGCATCAAGAAACATCGATGACCTTGAAAACTCCGACAAAAATGACCTTCGGTAAAAAATATCCGTGCCAAATATTTGGTCCATTGGCACCATGCACATTACGTAACAAATATTTTTTGCATCACAATAACCTGAAGAGATATTTAGGTGTCCTGTTTTAGACGAAACACCCTGTATAACAATTGTTATATCTGTGTTAACGATATTACTAGTAAAGTTAAACTATGTTAAGATAGGTATTTCCATAACGAATCGAATGATATTAAAAGCTATAAAAACAGAATACATAGAATAGTTCTATATACAGAGTAACTAATTATACAATTGTCCATATTATTTTTTTATTTCAGTATTGTGAGTCATTAGTCAATTCACAATTCATTAATTCGAGCATGTATTACAATTCTGTACACACAATAACTAATTAGAATATGCACTCAAATATTCCCATAGAACCAAACGCAATCTTCAACTAACAAACCTGTCCTCATTAATGTAATCAATTTAATGAAACTTGAAATTAATTCGATCGAACTAATGCCACATTTGAAGACGAAATATTAAATGTATTATTTACGTATATAAATAATTGTTATTCTTATTCTTATTAATTATTATTCTTAATATCTTTGTAAGAAAGAAAAATTCTATATGAATAACTTCATTATACAATAAAGTAATAATTAGATTTTTTGTTCTGCCTATGAATTTTAATGGACATAATTTAACCTTATACAGTTAAAAACATATTGTTTCTTATGGAAATAATATGCAGTTTGAAAAATTGATCTAGTCGTCATTTTGAAGAGCACCGATCCAAGATAATTGCGTTTCAACTGTTACATGAAAATTAACACAAGCGTACGTGTTACTAATGGGTTAAATTACCTGTGGTGTACAGTAGCTGCGGTTTGGATATTTATTTTGAATCTCCTCTGGTGACAATCAGTAATTTGAAACTTGTTTCTACACATCTTTTAATGAGCTAGACTTATTGTCCGGTCTAAGACAGTGTAACAGAAAAACAGAATAATTACGGTTCCTTGAGAACGATATGTATTTCTAATTATTAATAGTAAAACTAACTGTTACTATTTTAATAGTAAAAATTACTGTTTATGATTTTAACAGTAAAAATTAATATTTATTATTTTAATAGTAAAAATTAATATTTATTATTCTAATAGTAAATTTAATGTTTTTTATTTTAATAGTAAAAATTGATGTTTATCATTTCAATAGTAAAAATTAATGTTAATAGTAAATCATGTTAATAGTAAAAATTAATGTTTATCATTTCAGTAGTAAAAATTAATATTTATTATTGTAATAGTAAAAATGTTTATTATTTTAATAGCGGAAATTAATGTTTATTATCTTAATAATAAAAAGTGATGCCGATGAAACGAAGTCTACCCTTGAAAAGATGGAAACACATTGACAATTGCGCTGTCTATTGTAACGAAATTGTTAGCACCAGTTAATTCCAGTTAATTAAAACATTTTGAAAAAGTCGAATGTTTCATAAACGCACAAGTTGTTCAATAATTTCAGTAATCAGTTTATGCGAGAACGTAAATGTCTTTTATTACATCGAAACGTGATAAACGAATCCGGAACACGTAAACGGTACTGCTGAAAGCATCGTGAAATGCAGTTTTATTGCTGCCGTAACACAGCAAATTATTGTCGAGTCGAAATTTATATGCGCACCCAGTGCTGGATTAAGACATTTAGAGGCCCAGAACACTTCAGTGATTTTGAGACCCCCTTATACAGTAAAACCTCGATTAACCGAACTAATTGGAACCGAGGTGAATCGGAAGATCGAATAGTTTAAAAATTACTTGTTAAATACAAAAGTACTACTGCTGTAATTAGAAATGATTAAGTGTTACAAGTTGTTTTCTCGGAATCTAATGAAAATATCGACTTAATTTTTTTTTAATTAAATGGTTAAGGAGGATTACTATTTTAGTATACATATATTACATTTTTTGCGGGAGAAAAGGGGGCCCCAACATTTTTTTAAAAGGGAAGTATTAATGCAACAGCATTTACTTGAACATTTTTTTTATTGCCTGCGCTTAAAATGCGCATTAAAAAAAAGTTCACGTAAATGCTATTGAGTTTAATGAGAAGTATCACAATAACACAAAATCAATAAGACTTTCCATTTAAAAGAATGTTGGGGGCCTCTATTTCTCCCCAAAAAAATTTAATACATACTAAGATATTAGCCTTCCTTTACCATGCAATTAAAAAAAAATTAATTACATATCTTTATTAGATTCTGAGAAAACAGTCTTGCAACACTTTATCTGGTACCCCCTGTATACAGGGAGGTCCGTTTAAATACAAACACCTAAACATCTCTTCAGGTTATTGTGATGTAAAAAATATTTGCTCCTTAATGTGCATGATGTCAATGGACTATTTGCATCTAGTATCTGGCAAGAATATTTTTTCCTAAAAGTCATTTTTTTCGGAGTTATCAAAGTCATCGATGTTTTTTGATACATATCTACATTTTTATTTTATTGTATCGGGTAACTGATCGAAAAATACAGTCAGATATGTATAATAACATGACCTTGAAATGACCTTGATCTTCGAAAATTAAAGTTTTACCTTGAGATCAAGCTCAAGGTCATGTTATTATACATATCTGACTGTATTTTTCGATCAGTTACCCGATGCAAAAAAATAAAAAAGTAGTTATGTATCAAAAAACATCGATGACCTTGATAACTCCGAAAAATTGATCTTCGGAAGAAAATATTCGTGCCAGATATTTGGTCCATTGACACCATGCACATTACGTAACAAATGTTTTTTGCATCACAATAACCTGAAGAGATATTTAGGTGTCCTTATTTAAAGGAAACACCCTGTATAATGACAAACAATACCTGTATGTAGAAATTGTATTGTACACTGATTGATTACGCAATCAGTGTTCTTATTTGAACTTTTACGCTTTTCTATTAAATATGGCCGGGTGTTTCTTTCTTTCGCACAGCAGTGTATATACGAACGTACACAGTTTGTTGCTCCGGCGGGCCTTCAACGAAAATTTTTCCAAGTTCCCATCGCTTATACACATGTATAGGATACATAGTAATAATACATATACAGTTAATGTTAACAAAACTTATTTGATAACGTATAATCTTTATTTTTTTTTTTACCATCGAAGACTGTCTTTTCAAGATTTCTTATTCGCTGGTTTGGGTGACAGGATTAGTCATTTCCGATAAATCGACTAAAAAGTGTTTTGTACCAGAAGTTCAAATTTTGCTTGTTCGCTACTGATTTTCATCTTTCCACTACTCTTTCGTTCGTTTCACTCGCACACACGTGCGTGATAAACGCTTAGCAATATTATTACTAGACTGCGGACCTTCACGCGAAATAAAAATTGTCTGCATAAATTGTACGGAACGGTAGCCACATACAAGAAGATTCCGTCTTTGATAACACTGTCCAACACCAAATTTGTGCCCTAATTACTGTTGGGCCCTTCTTGTAGAGTTTTTTGCGCTGATTCCGAATCTGTCCTTAATTTTTCTCTTATACGCACAGTTTTTGAGGAATATAGCTTTGAAAAAAGAACATATTTTTCAACTGTAAACAAATGTTGTGATGTTATTATAAAAGATATTGAATAGTTCTTTGCAGCAAAAGATTCTGTAGACTTGAGTTGTCACCAGTGGCGGTCACCACCAGAACGGTCGTTCGCCGCGCCGTATCCAGTCCCGAGCTCCACTGGTGACAACTCATGTCGGGCGAAGATATTTTGTTTTCTGGTTCGAAAAAGACGTCGATGTCGCAAACTTCAAAGGGCGGTATTTCAAGATAAAAGTCTGCTCTATCGCGTGGTATAGTCCGATTTTCCGTTGGACCCTTATTTTTTGAGATAAATTGAAAAATATCCTTAAAAATTGGTGCAAAAGTGGTATATCTCCGTCTTTAATCATTGTTTAAACATGTTTAAACAATCATAATGTATTCATATTGGATATCACTGTATTCGGGAAAGTTTACAGAATCTTCTGCTGCAAAGAACAATTCAATATCTTTTATAATAACATCACAATATTTGTTTAAAGTTGAAAAATATGTTTTTTTTCAAAGCCATGTCCTCAAAAACTGTGCGTATAGGAGAAAAATTAAGGACAGATTCGGAATCAGCGCAAAAAAACTGTATAAGAAGGACCCGACAGTAATTAGGGTACCTAAAAAAAGTTGAAATTTGTTGGACAGTGTAATCTTAATAGTATTAAGTTAATACATACGTTGAAGATAATATGTAGATTGGCATTTTTAAATTAGTTTAATCTTTACACCGTTTTAAATTGCACTAATTCGTTTTTGTCATAAACTCATAAAATTCATAGTTTAATTATTACTATGTAAAGGATGTAAAATTCAGAAGGTTTCTATGGTGTCTCCTGGTGCACACTGCAAAATATCGATGCATAATTTTTAAACATGAAACATGGGCAAATATGAAAAGAAAGAACTTCGTACTAATTATGTTAATTACCTAATGCAAGTGTTTCCTTCAGGAATTAATAATTGCTATCCACAAATCAAGTATCAATTTATATACAATAATTAGTAGGTTGTAAAACATAGACTTAAATTAGTTGCACTTTGTAATTAAAATCATGTGGAGGGAGTACCTAATAAATTTTGAACAATAACATCATTTGTCAACTTGTAAAATCAAAACTTCCAAAGCTGTATCTATGTTTATGATTTATTGGATACAAACTAAATATGTACAATAAACTGGAAAATATACATAATTCATTTTAATTTAATTTGCGAGGAAATTATTATGTCTCACAGATAAGAGAAATCTGAACAAGAGGACAATAAATAAAAATATATTTTTTAAAAATACCACGTTTTTAAAACGGACTAAAAAGTATAAAATAAAATTTTTAAAAACGCCACGTTTAAAAAACGGACTAAAAAGTATAAAATAATTTTTTCTACATAATTTTTTCCATACAGATTCCTAACCCCTGAAAATTTGTGATTTTGAATTTTTAATAGCTAAGAAAATACTTGTAAGATTTAAAACGAAAAACGCGGGGCGCATGCAATAGATAATTGATGCATGAACACTAAATCACTAACAACTTTATTGCAGTGCAAATGATATGAAGTGTTGTACGAGATTTCTCAGCGGCAGCTACTCCCTACACTTTTTTCGTTTTAAATCTTACAAGTATTTTCTTAGCTATTAAAAATTCAAAATCACAAATTTTCAGGGGTTAGGAATCTGTATGGGGCTAGAAAAAATTATTTTATACTTTTTAGTCCGTTTTAAAAACGTGGTATTTTTAAAAAATTTATTTTTATTTAAATTATTATTTTCTGCTTTTTAGTCTTGTATGTGTGAAATTTTACAATCGATTTTGAACATTTTTATGAGATTATAACAGAGACATGTAGTAAATTTCAGACGGTATTGCGACCGCATCATATCGAAACACCGTGGTAAAATGTCAAAGATAAAGGTTCGACGGAGAATCTCGGTGTAACGGTTCTTTCGCTTGGTAAACAAACATTGTTATAGTAAAAATAATACGTAGTAACTTTGTAAACACCGCACGCAGCTCAAACGCACACTGACGAACATTGACTCACACTGAGCTCCTTCGGTGCGAAGCGGGTCAGTGGAGTGGGGATGAGTCAGAGGGGGAACGGGTAGTGGAGTAGGGAGCGCTGTCGCGCGGCGTGGCGATCGCTGAACGCGATGACGTAGGTTTCGCGGGGGGGTGAACAGGGAAATATTTAATTGTTATTTCTCCGAAACGGATAGACTTTTTAAAAATTTTGTTTTGAATAATGCATTGTCATCCAGTTCTGAGCCATGTAACCGATTTCAAGTCTCTAGCTCATCAGGAAGTTAGTTTAAGATCAATTGCAAAATTTGCCACCGAACAAACAGACAAACAGACAAACAAGAAATCGAGCTAATAAAAACGTGGTAAAAAGAAAAGAATGAAACTCACGTCTGGAATTAAATACAATTAACCAATTTCAATAGCTGATAATATAGAATACTACTTTATCAGTTGCAAGGAACAATGCACAGACTTAAGATCCCTACAGACATTGCATCTCTTAAGGTGCGATCTCTTTTGCGCGTTTTGCCGCAGCGTTTTGTTAGCTATACTCCATTCGTCGTAGCTCTTTTCTGTGCCTCTGGACGCACAAGTTTGCGTTGCTATGATGCGATTTGCTATGTCTTTCCTTGTTTTTCACTTGCGAAGAAGAACGAAGGAGCATTGCCCAAACTCGAACACGTGCGTCGATCGATTTACGATATGTGTTCAGCGCACATGTTTTACACAAACAAACACACATACACTCATACTTTTAGAACATTATTTAGTAAAATTTTCCAATTATGGATTTTATCTGAATAAATTATTATAATTGTACAATTTAAATTAACAAATATTATTTTTTAAAAACTAGCTTACCTTAATGTAAGGAGCAATTTGTCCTTTGCTGTAATGGGATTTTTTACAACGCGAGATGGCGGCTTACTTAAATTAATAGAAACTCGACATAAAATAAAATCCACTTGGGATTTACTTAATCTAAAAAATTCTCTAAATGTTTTATTATCTGTTAGTAAATGATTTTCAATTAATATGTTGACATAACCCTCTTTATGCCGATTTTTGTAAATGCTTTTTATGTCTCTTCGTCGTTTTCTTCTTGTTATAATTCTTTCAAGAATCATTTCGTCTTCCAATTCTTGTTTAAGAAGTAGCATTAGTACGTGTTGAAACATTTTTTTTCGCTTTGCGTTCCTGCTTTCTACACGTATTTCTGATTTGATAATCAACGACGTACTAAAGAACAGAAGACAAAAAAAGAAATGCGTTCGGAGAGGCCACGATTGACAAAACATTATCGTGGAACATTCAAGAATATTCCTATGCGATAGTTTCTTGGCGTAGACGCACGCGTCTAGACGCACTGACGCATTGGTTCACGCCTAGACGCAGTTCTGATGTGAAGTATGACGAATGGAGTATAAATGGCGCTGGAGCACGCTGGAGTAACAAAACGCTGCGGCAAAACGCGCAAAAGGAGATCCCACCTTTAGAGCCCCGTGGAACCTAGGCGGTTCGTACTCAATATTACCGATGTTCGCGTGTTAGTAAAAACTGAATATTCAGTATACTGCATTTTTACTACGGGTGTTTAATACGATTTGGAGGCTACAAATCTATATGCGCGTGTATTTGAACGTTGGAAATGAAGTATGTAATAAAATACTTATGAAGTACAGTTTGGCAGTAACATAGATTAATAGATTCACGAGCATAAATATCCTTACGTATGTTTCTTTTATTTTGATGCGTGCAAGTAGTTTTATTAATTATAAAATTACAAAAAAATTTATTTAGAAAAATTTTGTTTCAGTAGCGTATTAATCTTACACTTTAAATTGACATTCTAATTTTGATCTGGTAACATCAGTATGATATTTCTAATTTTGTAATTCTGTTCCTTGCATTGTTAGTTTTTTAACAAATCTTGACAAGTTTATGGTGTTTACTTTGATTGGTTTTGTATATGTTTATATAATTTTTATTTGAATTATAATATTTTTAACGATGTGGTTAAATAATGAAGATCCAGATATGGACTACATTTTCATACACTATATCGAATTAAGAAGTACTATATTATATACTTTTTATTTATTAGAATTTTTTTTCAATTGTAACTGAATTGTACAAATGAGTTACTAAATTAATATTTGATATGTAATCCAAACTTAAGAAGGTACCGAAACGGTATTTAAAATATGATACTAATAGCAACAACGAACTTTTAGATTTATAAATGTATCCACGTATTCATTAAAAAAATCTACAAATAAAAAACATTTCAAAACATTTAGCTATTTTATATTTGTATAAACAATTAAAAAAATTAAAAATGATTGTTGAACAATTCAACAAATATTTAGATGATCGTTTAAGACAATTATTTACGATGAAAAATTCTATAACAATATTCCTCTGATTTTTAATAGCGTCCGAAAGCAAGAAAGAAACCGCTCGAATGCTTTCAATTGACAACGAGTATCGATGGTTATTGTATTAATATAATGCGGCAACATTGCTCTTTTAAAGCTGACAACGCTGTAAAATTTAGCATCCCGGACACATACCTTTCGTGTTGTAACGTCATGTAGTTCACTAGCTGACCGTTGTCACCGACGAGGTACTATTAAAGACTGCCAGCCCCTGTGTTAAACAGCGAGACGGGTAAGTGGGCGCGATGGGCGCGGAGATAACGTAGAGCTTACAGTGAGCTGATATACCACATAGTCAAAAGTTCCACCACCGACGAGATATTCGTCAAGTTGAAGAAGAATGATATAGTATAATAGAATGCTGACTTTACCCATTCTGTAATTGCCTTATAATACTATATATAATTCTCTTATTGCATTCTTATTTCCTTATTATTACCATTGTAATAATAGTTTTACAATATAATCGATAGTTTATAGATGTAGGAAAAATGATAGTAATTACTACGTAATATTCTACAAATTTATCGAAATTCAAAAGTAATTTGAACGTTATTGCGTTATATATAAAATAATGATTCTTAAAAAATATTCTGTTATGTTATGTAATGACAAAATTCAATCGTTCTTATTAAGATCCTTAGTAGGAAACAGAAAATTAATTTTTTTACTTATTTATCCCATACTTGTAATGCTCGACAGAATTGACTGCAATTATTATATAGTAGAGGTAGTAACAATAAGATAAAAGTATTAACTAATTAAACTAATTTTCGACGGCTCCTATCCATACAATGTTATTTAGAGGCAGTATTTCGTACGAAGATATCTAACAAAATAATTCTATTTCACTCTATACGAAAATTTCTTGCAACATGACGCTATTTAAAAAGTGCGTGTAACATGATTTTATTTCATTCTGAACTGAACCACTTCCTGAAATATGAATCGCTTATACATTGTATACATTGTGCGACGAGGCGAAGGGCTAGCAGTTGAAGTCGGAAGTCGAAATCTTAAAAGAAGGACCAAAGGAATTCACCAAATATGTTAAGAAAAATCCTATAAAAAAATAATGATAAATAATTAAGTTTTGTTATTTGATTAGAAGTCTCACACTGTTATACCCGACCCAACCCGTATCATGTTACAATGTTTCACTCCACTCCACGGCGACCGAAGCCCTCGAGCTTCGCTTGCCTTTTCTCCTTTCGTCATCACAGAATAGTGTTTCCTGAAAATTGATGTCTCTGGCCAGACTCAAGGTTTCGACATTTATAGGAAGCTTGCTATAATCGTATTTTATTTGTCAAAATTTAGTTTTCTATTTAAAATATTTTGTTGTTAAAACTCATTAATATATTTGAAATATTGGAATATTACAATTTGGAATAAAGGGCCTAGCCGGATGAGGTAGTCCTTCGAATTATTCAAACAGCCGTTGCGCCATTCAATTTTTGGTCAATTTTTCCCATTTACTTGCATTAATTTAATCATTTAATTGCATATAATTGAAATGATATTTGAGATTTCTTCCGGATTTTTTGGTTCAAAATGTTATTTACACAAAGTGAAAATACGCAAAAATTCGACAAATGCAGGTTTTTTAGAGAAATTAAAAAATAGCATTGATCATATTTTTAGACTAGCAACATACCAGAACTTTTTTTACGACAGCGCGTAAACGACAAAGAGGGACTGAGGTACGAGGCAGCCGGCACAGTTCAAAAGGCTGAGTACCGATTACGTCAATACACATAGGAAAGTATTTTATTTTTCATTGTTTTTTTATGAAATTACCAACGTATTTGTGAGATTCTTCTAATTAAAATGAGTCTAAATACGTCATAATTTGAGCCACATTTATTTATTTAAAGCGTGATCATAACTCGCAATGATATAGGTTATTTAATATAATATAATTTTTAATTATAAACGTAAGGGAGATTGCGGGCCGCTCGATGTTCGGGTTCGGGTCGGGTCGCAGAAAGTTACGCGGCCCGTCGCGTTGATTCGACTTCGAATTCGTCGGGCGGGTTCGAAAAGAATCGAACAAGTTCGGGCGAACGAGTTATTGCGATATGCGAGATTCAAATACTCTGCGTTCTTATGACATAGATAATGGTAATAATGGTTTTTTTTCTTAAGTTATAACGTGATTTCTAATATACCTGGTTTTTTTTATAACTACATTAGGTATAATCGGCAAACGTGTGCCTGCTCTTTATTTATATTAAAGCTTGAAATAATGCACGTTTCATGTGAAAAACTTAAAAGACAATATTTCTGGCTTTTCAACGAATTTTCTCCCAGTGAACTTAGATATGTATCGATAATATACCATTACAATATCCTTACGGAGTTATATACACCTAGAAGGTTACAATATGGTAAAATATAGCAATAATTAAAAACGAAATATAAAAATAAACATTATACATATTATATTTCGTGTTTATATTTTATTCTGTATTATCTATAGGCTCTATATGTATAATTTTTTATTTTATATGATTTTATTTTAAGTTAATTTCTATTGTATTTTATATTGTATATTGTATATTATCTTTTAAGAATTTGTGTAAGGTTAATGATAGTTAAGTAAGTGGGTTACTTAACAGTTAATAAAAACATCACCTACTAAAAGGTATCATAACTTATTACCACGTTGTCAATATTTTCTTATAATTTTTTCACGTGAAACGTGCATTATTTCAAATTTTAATACAAATGGAGATCATGCACATGTGTGCCAAATATACCTAATGTAGTTATAAAAAAATCCAAGTACATATATTAAAAATCACATTATAAGTTATGAAAGAAATACGTACCATTATTATCATTATCTATTTCATAAGAACCCAGAGTTGATTTTCGGGTATCGTGATAACACGCTCGCGCGGTCTTGTTCTATTCTTTTAGAAGCCGCCCGACAAAGGTGAGTCATGGGCCGCCGGATGTGTCTGATGTATCGCGTACCCGACTCGAGTCCGCTTGAGCTCGCTCGACGCCTCGACTGTCTGTCCTGTCAGTGCCCCGACTTGACGATTCGTACGCCTGAAACATGACTGTTTCGCCTGATATTTTCTAGTGCACCCTGGCTGCAGGGCCGGCGTGACCTTTTGCGGGGCCCGGTTCAAAAATTTTGCGGGGCCAGAATATACATTCAAAATCCTATACTTAAATTTCATAATAAGTAATTATTTATTACAAATACAAAGAATGTAACATATATATATTTTGTAAGTAATATTATATAATTTTTCTTGCTTTTTTCGCAGCAAAATCTTTGATGACGTCATCAAAATTTATTGTGCTTGTTAGTTCGGATTCTATTGACAGAATAGCCAGAGACGTAAATCGTTCTTGGCTGATTGTCGATCGAAGGTAATTTTTGATTAGTTTCAATCGCGAGAAACTTCTTTCCGCCGAAGCCACGGTTACTGGCGTAGTTAACATTATTTGTAATGCAATTAATAAATTTGGGTACGCTTCCGAAAGATTGCTTTTTATAATGTATCTCATCGCATCTAGAGCCGAATAATTGGCTTGCGTTATCGATCGGAACATCTTAATCTCTTCATACATTTCAGTTCCGTCGATATCTCCTTCCAAATGTAAGTGAAGATCTTGACAACATTTTAATAAATATTCGTCATCTAAATTCGTAATCTCATTCATATACAGAAAACCAAAAATATTCTGTTGATTTGCATATAATTCAAATCTACTTTTAAATGATACTAACGCAGTATCTATTATTTTTAAAAAGTAATGTATACGGAAGTATTCTTCGTCGCTGATCGTCGACGATTCAACCTGTCCTTCGTAATCAAATAATTTCCGTTTTTTGCCCCTGTATGATGACTTGAAATCTGGTGCTATGTCTATTTCCTTTGCAACTTCATTTGCTGCGATCATGGCCTTGCTGAATCCTGCAGTTCTGTATTCCGCAAAGAATACGTTCAGACCTTTTAGATGCTTCGTGGCCAAATCTATTTGCATCTTTTGATTTTGCAATACTTTGCTGACGATATTAATTTTTGACAATATTTCGTACCAAATGATGAGACTGACAATAAATTCAAATTCATTTATCTTTCGCACTATAGACAAAATCTCAAGTTTTAATTTGTTGTCAGATGCGTTGTTGGCAATTTCGTTTAAAGCATTTCGAAATTGACGAACTTGAAAGCGAACAGCCCTTACACTATCAAAACGGCATTCCCACCTAGTTTCTGATAATGGTTTAGGTGTAATTTTTTCAACGTGTTTTTTTAAAACATCCCAACGCGATGTTGATGCTGCAAATATCGTATAAATCTTTTGTAAAACACCAAAAAAATGCAGTGCTTGGGTTGATGATTTTGCTATATCTCCTAGTAACAAATTCAAGTTGTGACTACCGCATGGTACATAAAACGCTTTATGATTTTTATGTAATATATTTGCTTGTACTCCCTGATACATTCCCCTCATATTGGCACCGTTATCATATCCTTGTCCGCGACAGTCAGATATGTTTAGTCCCAACTGATCCAGAATAAGCATTATTGTTTCGGATAGTCCTTTTCCTGTTGTATCGTGAACTATTTCAAATTTGATAAAACGTTCTTTGATTTCAACGTCATCGTCTGTTATGTTAACATAACGAAGGACAACCGATAGTTGCTCTTGATGGCTCACATCTGGTGTACAATCCAATAAAATGGAATAATATTTTGCTCTCTTTATTGCATCGATAATTACTTTTTGTACTTTATTTGCCATTGCACTTATTAATTCGTTTTGAATTGAATGAGATAAATAATGATGCCCTTTATGGCTGCTTTGTTTAAATGGTCATTTAGAACAGAATCAAATTTTGCAATTAACTGTATTAAACCCAAAAAATTACCATTGTGCGGTGTGTACAAAGTATCGGAACTTCCGCGGAAAGCTAAATTGTGTTGCGCCAAATATAAAATACTTGCAGATATTCTTTGGAAAACTTGTTCGCAACGTGCCGTTTCAAGTTTTGAAAGTTTTTCTAACTCTTTATCGATTATATTGTTAGTGCGAAAATTTTGTTCAGTCTGAAGCCACATATTTATTGCTTGTAAATGTACCGCAGATCGTTCGTGCATTTTGACTCGCTGTGTTAAGTGAATCGCAAAATCCATCTGTCCCCAATGAAACATCAGTTGTTGAAAATAATTTACAAGCAAAACAGTACACCTTATCTTTAGATTTAGAATAAATTAGCCATCTTCGTGCTTTCCTTTGCCCATTCGCCAGTATTCTTGTAAAATATGTTGCAGAAAAACTCCTTTTATTTTCGTTCTTAGGGAAGTTAAATTGATTAACTTGTACAGGACCATGCTGAACTATTAAATTTACTGTTTGTTGTGTTTTTTTAATTGGCCACGTGCTAGGATCTTCAATGTCGAAATTCTTTTCTTCTTTTTGTTCTTCAATTTCCATATCTTCAATGTCCTTTTCTCGACGAGTTTCACAATCGCTCGTTTTCCTATTGTTTTCATTTTCGTCCAATTCAGTTTCGTTGGTGCTTCTTTTTTTTCCTTCACGGGTGTATTCAACTGTTGCTTTCCTTCTTCCAAAGGGATCTGATACATTGCCGAATGTTCTTCATCTTCGTTTGGCTGTCTTGAATGACCAGTAGTTTCAATTACGTATTTCATAATATTGTTTGTTTGCTGCTTAATATAACCGTCTCGCTGCTTTTCCTTTTCAGTTTTTCAGCCCCACTCATGTATTTCCTTCCACGATCTCTATCTCTGCCAGCCATAACGGTTCTTTAAAAAAACATATTTCTGTACATAAAACGTTTATGTCTGTTACAAAAATGAATAAAACCGCATGCAAAAAAAAACAATTACTGCAAGATAGGATAAACTACATATTTCATTAGTTTGTATGTACTTAAAACATTTCTATGTTATTGCTTACTGTTCGGCGGCGACCGACGCGACGGTCGAATGCGCCTGAGGCCGGGACCGCTCAAAGGAGACCCCTGCGTATCGAAACACTCGGATCGCAACGAATTTTTGTGTGAACATAGCTTAAACATCCTCATGAACTATCCAATTGGTTTTAGCCTCCAATGCGAACCCGTTTTCGAGATAATCGATATTGAAATGCGACATGTGCGGTATTATCAAACATATATCTTGTCCATCGTAAAACTAGATTACTTGTCATTTATTATATTAGAAATAATGTGTAGCACGTAGAAAAATAAAACAGAAAGTGGAAAAAATATTTTTTAAAAATGCCGACACGGGACGCGAACCACGACCAATCTCGTGGTAGATATTCGCTCAACCCACTCGGCCACGAACCGCTGCGCTGTGACAAGAAGCTTTCACTCATGGAATATATCGCACATGTCGCATTTCAATATCGATTATCTCGAAAACGGGTTCGCATTGGAGGCTAAAACCAATTGGATAGTTCATAAGGATGTCTAAGCTATGTTCACACTAAATTCGTTGCGATACGGGTGTCTCGATACGCGGGGTCTCCTTGTCAGAGTTGAGCGCGCGAGGAAAGAAAGGATAAGAGATCGTGAGGAAAAGGGAGAGAGAATGATTTCAATTTAATAAATGAAGAGAGTGATATAATCGCCGACGGATCGAAATATCGCAATTTCAATTAGGGTTGATTTTAAGTTAAAAGAGGGATAATAATTTTTAAAAAATACTTACGAGAAATCAAACGTTTTCACAATGTATAAGAGCAGGTTACAGATCAAAATGTATATGACACGGTTTATACCACAATACTACTTTCAAAAATATTCGTCGTCTTAAATTCACCAGGACGTAATGATCAGAGATCTCGCCACGCATCGAGAGATTAAGTAACGCCCAACGTCGAAGACGGCAGCAATGGGATAGCCTGATTCTTCTTTGTTTAAAACGTATGAAACGCGATTCATTTCAAACGTGTTCATTCCGATAACGAACATTAATAAATGTCCGTTGCTATGCAAGTTCGTAGGAGCTGCGACTCGTTGACAGACTTCCAAGAATTGGGAAGTCTTATGTCAATTTTTTTAAGAATGGCCACCACAACGTACGGCACACAGTGGGTAAAATCGATGAATTCTGTATCAAAATCAAAGAACTTAGAAATGACATAGAGCGATGAAATTTTTTTTAATGAAAGCTGAAACTTTGTAAAATACATATATAATAATTGTGGAGATTGTGATACGAATGTTTTTTAATCTTGACAAAAATTCGTTAAAATTGCACAATTTTAAGAAAATTGTGGTTTTTCCAATACCGGGCGCGGAAAAATTTTTTTTTAATATGCTATACATCATTTCCCGTAGATTTTTTTACACTGATTTCAAATCTGGTGACCATCTCAGAATCCTCACATTAGAATCGTCGTTGTGAGGCAATTATTGCGGTAGCGGAGCATTTAGTAAAGAAGTCAATAAAGAACAGTACACTGTTCTCCCGAATCCTCTTACTGCTTTCGGCTTATTTGTTGATCACCCAAACCTAATTATTCATTTCCCTTACGATTATCCGCTGCTTATAATTGTATCATCAAACTAAATATAGTTCATCTGTGGGCGCCGCGCTGCACCGTGGTCATCCCAATCGCTTACATGGGACATTACTTGAAGACACCGATTTTACTGACATTCTCATAGAATATTGGTATCTTAAGGAAATACAAGTCATATTTTTTCGTATCCAAAATTCGCTTTCAAGGGGCAAAAAATTCAATGAAAGTACAAAATCTGTATTATATATGACTTTTGCAAAAAACTATTGATATAGTTTAATTTCTCGTAAAAAGTACATTTCTCTGAAAGCGTTTGGATTTTTTTATCTGAAATAGTTTCCAGGATATAAGGACTTCATGGAGTTACACTAAACTTTGATGATTTTTGTCACGCCTTCAAACTGAATTATCAGAATTCTGTAAAAAGTTAATCAAAATCAGTGTTTTCTAATTGGGTAATTTCCTTAACACCTAATGTCCTCCGCACCCATGTTGCAGACGTGCCAACGTTTGATGTCAACATTTAATGTCAACGTCTACAACACGTTGCAACGAAATATTTCAATGCAAAGACGGGAGAGAAAATTTTGCACTCATGTCAGTGTACAGCAAGTTGTCATCGATTAGTGTATTATGCGATTGCATTTTCCACACACACCCGAATATTCAATCAACTATACAGGGGGTCCTGCAAAACGTCTGATGAGTCTTCGTAGACCGCGGGGCCTTTCAAAACGCGAGGCCGGGTTCCGGCGAACGCGCTGAACCCGCCTCGCGCCGGCCCTGCCTGGCTGTATTATTATTATTATCCGATTTATGCCGTGTTTGAGCTTATTTTGATTGGGAAAACATTTTCAATCGATAGGTGATGATATCATTATGGTAACGTTCATAATAAGTAATACATATTGGTTTTAGTTAGTAAATGCCAATACGCTGTGCGTTACAATGTTGCCTCTGATGCTGAATCACGACCGTATCGAACGTCGCGTCGCGTTCTGTGCCTCCTAGAGACAACAATGTAAGCGTTTCACCATCATTTATTAATAGCAATTAAATGTTTGTTACGATTCAGAATTCTGCCATGGAAATGTTATCAATCGATTAGTAAATGGTTTGCTGATGAAAACAAGTCTAAACACGCAACAAATCAGACAAGTTGGAGTACAGGCATGCCCAACGCCCAACTCGGCGGCTGAGAAAGTTAAAGAGAGTAATAAAAAATTCAATGACTCTGAGAAAAGTAAAAAATTCAATGACTCCAAGAAAAATGAAAAACTTAATGACTCCGAGAAAAATAAAGAACTTAATGACACTGAGGAAAATGAAAAATTGAATAACTCGAAGACAAATGGAAAACTTAATGACTCCGAAAAAAATAAAGAACTAACTGACTTTGAGGAAAATTAAAAATGTAATAACTCTTAGTTAATAAGCAGTCTTCAATGCCTCTTAAAAATGCAATTAATCATGCAGGGATTGCTCAGGTGTTTCTCTCTATATTAAAAAATACTTAAAAATCCTTTGACAAATTCTATTTTGTGGCGTCAGGATGTACTGCTTTCGATATTCCATCACAGTTTGTATAGTATATATTATTTCTCCTCTTTGTTTCTAGATAAAATTTAATTATGATCCTCCATTAGTTTAACGCCCCGTTCAGCGGTATCATTGACCACATTCAGTCCATGTTTCAGTCAGACTGCTTATTATTCATAATGACTTCTTTTTCCGATATTAGAACTGTTTTTTTTGTAGATTGGAGCGTATTAATGAATTTATTTAAGGGAGTAGAGAGACTTCCAGGATTGCAAGGGTGCTGGATTCACCTTCTCAAACACGGGGTTTTCCACTAGTCAAAAACGCTAGATAAAAGATCGATCTAGGGCACTATCTGCCTCAAAAGTCCCATTTTTTCGTTTACGAGGCGTAATTTGCATTATTCGGCAGCATGTAGCTATAAAAATAGCTACATGCGCAGTTGTATGCTTCCGAATAATGCAAATTCCGCCCCTTAATATCTCGGTCAGTTATGTATATATGAAAAAACTCTTCAAACAAAAGTTGTAGTATATAAGGAGGTGGATATAGTTTCAAAGAAAAAACAATTTTTCAAAGTTATTATTTAAAGTTTTTAAGGTCACGGATGTTTTTTCTGTCAACAACTGTTTATACTATATATGGACTCTTAAAGAGAAAAAAGACAAATTCAACGATATATCATAACGTCTATTTATGACAAGATTTAAAAAATTCAAAATTTTCAAATTTGCTGCGCCTCATTTTCCCATGATCCAAACGGCCCCAAAATTTTTCCAGAACATTTTCTCAACATTTGTTGCAATTCTGGTTTACGGGACCAAAAAAATGTCATGGTCGAAAAATAAGGTCAACCCTAATGTTACATATACGTAAATTACGAGAAGCAGTAAAGAGTGCTTAACGTCGAAGACGAAAATCCGGTTAACTAACACTTAATATGTACTACATTCCACGTTATTAGAATAATTGTAGTTTAATTATGATGAATATCAACATTTGTTATTTACACCTATAAACGCCACTGTCTCGGAAGGAAATGGACATTTGAGAGAAGCAATGAAATTAGAACATCATTGCGAAAAAAGATGAGTTTGCAATAACCTCAATATTCTATGAAATTCTACTATAATTATAATTATGACTGTATTTTTTTATTATAGGAAGACAGAAGATCAAATAAACTTGTGTATGCTAGTAAAATCAATTTATATATATTATCCAATTTATTCTATTATTTGTTTAACAACTAATAAATCTATAAATTGTTTCATAAACTAAAAAATATTTTCTGCATTTTCGTATTCTCCAATCAGTCCAAATAAATACCATCAACCGGTTCTCATATAACAATTTTTATTAATGCAATTATGACAGTAACGAAACATTTCTATTTAAAATGAATACATATTTTGAACATAGTTTTTACATTTTTAATTTTTTGCAAGGTTAAAAATGTAATTAAAAAAGTAATGAGAAATAAAAATAAAAATCGCTGCACAGGGATTCGAAGGCTAGCTCCAGATTGCGATTCATACGCTCGACGGCTCGACAGCCGAATTTCAGTTTCGTTTCTGTAGAGCAATACAACACGGCAAGTGCTAAAAATAGATTGTGGCTGGCGCAAGCGCACAAGCAGCGCACACGGATATAGTAGAGGTACGCTCGTGTGTGTAGCGCGCGGGCGCGGTGGGAAAGGAACGTTCTGTTTCTCACTCCAGGCAGAATATATCCTAGAGGGCGTAAGAGAACACCGAAAAATTCGAGGCACACCAACTCCCATAAGGCTGGCAGTCTTTAATAGTATCTCGTCGGTGCCGTTGTATTTCAATAGAGTCCGCCGTTGTACTTACAGAGTCGGTAATTCAGAACCGTAGACAGAAAAATGCATTGTATGCAACAGAGAGGAAATGAGAGTGTTCACACCCGGGGTTTGGCCGTGCCGCTTTTGTCTCCACAATTTACATTATTCGACAGCATGATGTCTGCCCGGGAGGCCTGCTTACAGAGCCTCGCGGGCAGACATCGTGCTGCCGAATAATGTAAATTACGTATCGAAAACGCAAAAGTAGGCAACATATGCGACCTCGCGACCTAGATTGATCTTTTATCTAGCGATTGTGACTACGTAGGGGCCCAAAATGTGCATTAGCGAGGCGAATAATGTCCGGAGCCGGACCCTTGCACTTGTACAATCCGCCTAGGCACACGTACACGCTTGCTGATGTAGTCTGAATTACCGGCAACATTTATTGATGCAATGACTGCTGTCACCGCCGAGATGGTATGTCGTTGGCACTGCTGTGCTTCTCGACGGTTCAACTTAGGTTCATGGTTCAACTGTAGAACATGTACCCAGCTCCCTTACTGGACGGAGCTCAAACTAATTTCGAGGTCAAAAACGGATCCACACCCTTAAGATAGGCACAGACTGTAGTACGCCTTAAAGACTGCAACCACATACTTCGGAAGAATACTACGCAAGATACTTCAGGGGTTAAATTAGACCATATACACTAATAGACCCGGTGCAGATAATTTTACCTTCGGCAAAGATGAAGTGCACTGCAGTGCACTGTGACGTCACATTTTCAAAAGCGTATAAGCTATGTTCAGCGACAGTGCCTACGCTTGGCTTATAGGGGGGGTTAGCTAGTGCGCCATGTACACAGTATACGGAAAGAATGGACAGGATAATTTCAAAGAATTTGGTATTGTATCATGAAATAATCAATTATAAACTGTATTTGAGATACACATGCTTATTCTATATGTTTTAGAATAAACTTCATGCTTCGAATTACAAAACCTGCTATGTATTGTACTACGTCGTGTCGTTTACGTAGTTCGATAGACTATTTGACGCAATCAATAATGTAATAAAGTAACTGTGCTCGTCATGAATTTCTTCGAACAATTCATCATTTTCGGATGCTTGTTTTAGGAAACTATCGATAGATTTCATTCTATTTCCTTTCGAACTACTTCTTGCTAAAATAATAGTTGGTATTTGCCCAATACAATTGGCTTGTAAGGAGCCAGTGACCCCAGCAGAATGCCAACATGTGCATTAGCAGAAAATTCGAGGTTTGTTCGTTGAATCCATTGCTTCCTTAAATCAGGATTTTTAGGAAATCTGCAATCAATGTAAAGCAAGGCACAATAAATAACAATTAATTATTTGACAACCATTACAAAGAAAATCTTGTATACTATAAACATCAAATATTCATGTTACCAATTATTGGTTATGCGATATTGTATTCAGCAACATAATATCAAAAATTAACAGTAATAAAATACTTACTTATGAAATGATACATCGGTAGCAGAACTGTCTTTTTCCTTGCAACTTTCAATACAGCACGTTCGTCCCATTTTGAATGACTACACAAAATTCATACGGAGCAAACTGGAGCAAACGAACTTGTTCAGGTTATGGTCCAAGTGTGTAATGGCGTAGTGTTTGGCGTCGGTTGCTGTGTCAGCCATTTTGAAATTATCTTAAGACTTATCTTTTGACGTCACAGTGCACCCAAATGTACCTTGTCTTTGCCGATCTGAACTCTCGGTTTTTCTACACACATACTACAGTAAAAGTTCCTTCGTTGTCCAAAGGCAGGGGGTTTGAGAGAACAACGATCGTGCCCGGGCACTATTTTTGATTTATGAATGCGTCTAGATATCGCGCCGCCCGTGCCGAGCGAGACTTCAGTAGAGAGCCGAACATAACATAGAGAAGGACAGAATGAAATACGGATCGCGTGACCGAAGCGTGTCGCCGTCGCTGGCACAGTTCGAAGAATGTCCCATACGCTGTTCTTTGTTGCCTTCGAAACTTTCATCGTCGATTAAACCACTAAATACAGTTGAAATTATATCGTGTTTGGTGTCATTTTAATCAGAGAAATGCTAGAAATAAGCTAGTGATAATCCCATAAAGGAATAATGGGCTGAACTTTAGAAACCCCCACCCTTCCTTTCGACATGTGACATACGTCATTCTATTCGTTTTGACATTCTGAACACACAATGTAGGTTTAATTTTTGGCTGAAATGAATAGTTTTCGAGATATTCGCAAAAAACTATAGCGGAACTAGTAATGAAAAATCATGCGATCAGAATCAGTTAGGGTTAGGTGGTGGGGGCGGAGAGAGCCGGCCCGACTACGCATACGGAAATCCAGGAGTAGTCTTTCAAAATTGAAAGACCCTGTTTCCTCTCTCATCTCCGCAGCGTGTTTAGAAGCAAAATGTAAACAAACGCCGCGCCAGGACAGGGTTACGTTGCCGCAGAGCGTGCAGAAATACGAAAAATTCAATACAGTATTAGCGATAGTTTTTTGCGAATATCTCGAAAACTATTCATTTCACCCAAAAATGACACATACATTTTGTGTTCAGCATGCCAAATCGAATAGAATGACGTATGTCACATGTCGAAAGGAAGGGGGGGGGGTTTCTAAAGTCTTACCGAATAATGGTAATTAGGAAGTTTGAGTATTCGATTCACTCGAGTCAATGTCGTGGTGTTTACACCGATATACCCGAGCCGACATCAATCGTCGCCGCCCTGCGAAGCGACTCGGCGTTGACAGGCATTGAAATGGGTAGGCACTGGACAACGATCGTCCCCACGATTCGGACAACGAACGAGCTTTTACTGTATACCTATGCCGGGTCTATTAGTATACAGGGTGTCCCATAACTCGTGAAGAACCCGGAAGGGGATGGTTCCTGAGACCATTCTAAGAGACATTTTCCTTTGCACGAAAGTCAAATTCGGCTTTGTTTAGGAGTTATTAACGAAAAACACGGACCAATCAGATCGCGTCCTGGCCCGGCGCGCCACGCCGCGCTGGCAAGCGAGTGTCGGTGGTACGCCACGACATCGCAAGGAGCAAGAGTTTCTCGATAATGTGAATCCTCTCCGATTTCGATGAGCTTTGGATATGTTGTCAAGACCAGGATTCTGAACAACATTTCTCTTTAGACTTTTTAGCGATCGGCTTTAGTTCACGAGAGAATTATAAAAACTTGTAATTGTAAATCGATCGATGTACTATCTCCTCTCCGATTTCGATGAGCTTTGGATATGTTGCCAAGACCATGATTCTGAACAACATTTCTCTTTAGACTTTTTGGCGATCGGCTTTAGTTTACGAGATAATCGTAAAAAACATTACTTGTAAATTCATATGGGTGTTCTTGATAGCGGGCACGGCGTGTTAATATCTCCGAAACTAAAGCCGACCGCCAACTATTTCAAAGGAAAAAGATAACTAAAATGTCGAGTTTTAAAACACATTCAAGGTCATTGAAATCGTTGAGGACCCACATTATCTTTACTCGACTTACGGCAACTTTACGGATAATTCGGTCTCATTCGGGAATGAGAGGAGAAACAGAAACTTATTGTATTAAAACCCACTTATTCAGCCGTAAATCCATTTGCTGCTTCGAAATGTGTGTCACTGGGTCACTCGGTGACGAACTGCACAGATGTCATCAGGTATACGACAGTACCGAAAGTTAAGGGACGTACGGTCAGGTGAACGAACTGCACAGCTGGTGGTAGATAGCAGGTATACGACAGCCCGAGGGATGTGCGGTCAAGTCGATGATCCAGAATTTCACTTTCACTTTCGAATCGTTAAAAAATTCGTATGTTTATTTCACACAGATGCCTTGAAATTTTTCCACACTCACAATCACTGTTCACATTTGTCTACACACATAGTTATGTACTAATAATAATTGCCATATCCGCAGTCTAGTGATTAGTTTAAATATCACTATCAAAAACACAACTAATAGCAACCGTTAGCTTTGAATTGACAAATATTTGGAGATATTCTCTCTACCGCGGCTCGAACGACACTGATTTTCTGCAAGATTTTTCTAAAGAACTTAGGAAGGGCATTTAGCGTGTCGAAATTCGAAATGCACGCTGTAGCACGTTTACGAAAACGACGGGACGGTCAGACGAAAAACAGGATGCGAGAAGGACCGCTGTAAGATTTATGGCAAACACATGTTTAGTTTTTCCTGCAGATTGGTACGTAGAGTCGATGGGTAACCGTTCGAAAACGTCGGCTGTCCTTCTTTTAGAAAGTTTCTTACGGAAGGTATAGGACAATAGGGATGCTACGCTGACCTGACATTTTTACCCCTTGCTGGGTAAAAGGACCGATGACGTTTTCGCACGGTTACGTATCGACTCTACGTACCAATCTGCAGGAAAAACTAAACATGTGTTTGCCATAAATCTTACAGCGATCCTTCTCGCATCCTATTTTTCGTCTGACCGTCCCGTCGTTTTCGTAAACGTGCTACAGCGTGCATTTCGAATTTCGACACGCTAAATGCCCTTCCTAAATTCTTTAGAAAAATCTTGCAGAAAATTAGTGTCGTTCGAGCTGCGGTAGAGAGAACATCTCCAAAGATTTGTCAATTCAAAGCTAACGGTTGCTATTAGTTGTGTTTTTGACAGTGATATTTAAACTAATCACTAGACTGCGGATATGGCAATTATTATTAGTACATAACTATGTGTGTAGACAAATGTGAACAGTGATTGTGAGTGTGGAAAAATTTCAAGGCATCTGTGTGAAATAAACATACGAATTATTTATCGATTCGAAAGTGAAAGTGAAATTCTGGATCGTCGACTTGACCGCGCATCCCTTAGGCCTTATTACTATCTACCACCGGTTGTGCAGTTCGTCAACCTGGCCGTATGTCCCTTACCTTTCGCTGCTGCCGTATACCTGAAGACATCTGTGCAGTTCGTCACCGAGTGACCCAGTGACACACATTTCGAAGCAGCAAATGGATTTACGGCGGAATAAGTGGGTTTTAATACAATAAGTTTCTGCTTCTCCTCTCATTCGGGTAAAGTTGCCGTAAGTCGAGTAAAGATAATGTGGGTCCTCAACGATTTCAATGATCTTGAATGTATGTTTTAAAACTCGACGTTTTAAATATCTTTTCCTTTGAAATAGTTGGCGGTCGGCTTTAGTTTCGGAGATATTAACACGCCGTGCAAGAATATCCATATGAATTTACAAGTAATGTTTTTTACGATTATCTCGTAAACTAAAGCTGGTCGCCAAAAAGTCTAAAGAGAAATGTTGTTCAGAATCATGGTCTTGACAACATATACAAAGCTCATCGAAATCGGAGAGGATTCACATTATCGAGAAACTCTTGCTCGTTGCGATGTCGCGGCGTACCACCGACACTCGCTTGCCAGCGCGGCGTGGCGTGCCGGGCCAGGACGCGCTCTGATTGGTCCGTGTTTTTCGTTAATAACTGCTAAACAAAGCCGAATTTGACTTTTGTGCAAAGGAAAATGTCTCTTAGAATGGTCTCAGGAACCACCCCCTTTCGGGTTCTTCACGAGTTTTGGGACACCCTGTATATGGTCTAAGGTATGTACTTACATACGCTGGCAATGCTTTGCACGCATGCGTCATTATCACTCGCTCTCGTCGTTCACATATTTCATGATAGGGGAATGGGCTAGACGAGGGGAATATCATGCGGCCAGCGAAGCGCCAAACAATGGAACAAACCGATGAATTCTGTGTCAAATTCGAAGAACTTATGTAAGCGTGTATTCTGGCTCCGCAAAACTTTTGAACCGGGCCTCGCAAGAGGTCACGCCGGCCCTGTCCTGCACTCGCCACAAGATGGACCTTTCCCGCTACTACCTGATTCGTCACCGATCCGTATATGTATATGTTACGGTAAATGTAATAAACTGGTGATTATGTATAATAACCGGTTATTATACAGGGTGTCCCAAAATTCCTTCAACAGCCGAAAATGGGAGGTTCCTAAGATCAGTTGAAGCAACATTTTTCTTTGCAAAAATGTTATCCGCGACTTTGTTTAGGAGTTATTAACGAAAAACACGGACCAATCAGAGCGCGACTTAGACGCTAGTTGGCACAGTCGGCCCGGCGCGTCAACTGTCGATTGGTGTGTTGTTTGTTGCGGGCAATCGCCACTCATATTCTTAGCTCAATTCCTTTTCCTTCCCTACAACAGCTCTTATTAGCCGCTAAAAATATTTTCGTTATACACAGTGTTTGACTACAGGTAGGAGATAATTTACAGTCACTGTATCGGTAAAACAGTGACTGTATGATGAGAAACTGACATTAGCGCTCCTAGCGAAAAATGCCGGGACTATAGTTGTAACCAACCCTCCGTCTAGGGGTGTACTCCGGTAAATTTCAAATTGTATGTTTAAACACGTATAGTTTAACATAATAAAGGTTGCATTGACATTGTATGTGTCCCCGCAAGTGCGCTTGGTGTATGCTTCTTCTATAAGAACTCTAAATCTCTCGATATTTAAGATAATATATGTGTCTTGATAGTGGCAGCACTGTCGCGCCGCCCAATGCTTCTCGCCGCTCCGCTACATGCTGCCGAATAATGAAAATTACACATCCAAAACGCAAAAGTAGGCCATCTTAGACACCAAGTGCACTAAGTGGCTCTTTTATCTCGCGATTGTGACTACGTAGGGGCCCCAAATGTGCAGTAGCGAAACGTGGTTTGAAAATTACGGACCCCTTGCAACCTCGTGTATGTATATGTATCTAGCGGTGTGCGAGGGCGCCACCACACTTTCGCTCGACCAAGATCAACTAAGGACCCACACCCTTAAGGGGGTCTTTTCCAGCAGACGACGCTTGTGCGTGAACACTTGCACACCGCTAGGGTACACTCACACACCGCTAGACCTCGTATGCGTACGCGAGGATTGCAAGGGTCCGAGATTCCACTTTTGATTTCTCGATAATGCAAAGACGGGGGTTTTTAGTAGTCAAAATTGCTAGATGAAAGATTAATCTAGAGCACTGTTTGCATCAAAAGTCCTTCTTTTATGTTTCCGAGAAATGGTTTTGCAATATTTGGCTGCATGTTGCCCGTCAGATGGCACTGCAGTCACGCCAGCGTATTAGCCACTCCGACGGGCAACATGCAGCCGAAGATTGCAAAACTATTGCTCGGAAACGTAAAAGAAGGACTTTTGAGGCAAACAGCGCCCTAGATTAATCTTTCATCTAGCAATTTTGACTACTAAAAACCCCCGTCTTTGCATTATCGAGAAATCAGAAGTGGAATCCCGGACCCTTGCAATCCTCGCGTACGTATACGTGGTCTAGCGGTGTGTGAGTGTACTCTAGCGGTGTGTGAGAGTTCAAGCGCGAGCGTGATCTGTTGGAAAAGACCCCCTTAAGACGTCTGAATGTCCAACTGCAGACGTCTTTGTGCTATCTGGGAAGTAAGGCTAGCCTGTATTCCCCTCTTGCACTCATGAGAGTCGAAGCACAGTAGTGGGGGTAGTGCCTCGCGCCTCAACGGTCCGTAAGCAATCAGTTGCCCAGACTTAAATCTCCTGTATCAGTCGAGTTTCACAAAACGATTTGAAAAGCACAACAATAATTCCACATTTGAACCAACCTTCTTCACCGTTTATTTTCTAATTGCAGATGCTACAGTAGCCATATTTCATTCCTCTTAAGGACCAGTACTTAGTGCGATGGCATTGTGTACATAGATAAGAGAGTCTTCGAATTCGTTTGTGTCTTGTTTCGTTCAGTCAAAAACCACCCAGGTGTCTGTCATACAGAGTACAGAATTAGATAATTAAAGGTGCTATTTTCCTGTTCTGTGTGTCGAAGACGCGAAAAATTCGATTTTTGCCGGTAAGCTATTTAATAACAATTATTGGATATCAAAACTTTACAGTAATTTACATGCTCCAATGTGAAATTTGCAAATCGAATCGCCAAAACGTGTATAAATATACTTGTATTCGTATTGTGTTTGCACATCAACTATATTCTTCATGTAATTTCAACAATTCAACTCGTTGTAAAAGCGTCTACGTTGTGCTTGTTTTCTGTTGACATTGTCTATCTCCGGTTCGTATGAAAAGTGACATTGAGATTTGTAACGCGAACAGCGTCTTCCTGACCTTGTGACTTCAAAAAGATATTGTACAGTTTTGCACGCTCGATACGAACGTGTACATCTCATTTGTTTCCCACAAACAATTGAAAAAGTGAATATCAAAAACACTGTTCAATTTCGAAGATGTCTTGTGTTTTAGCAGTGATGTGCACTCGACTCATGTCGTGTAATACTACTCTGTAAAATGACAAAAACAGTTAATTTTTGTGGATACTTGCCCTTTTATTCGAACAACTGTGACCTGTTGAAAAGTAAGTAATCAAGTTTTATTTTCAGTGCAGTTACAAAATATTCCACTAAAATATTATACATTACGTCAATAGTGTTGCTATTAAAACACAAGACATCTAGAAAGTTGAAAATTTGCAGTTTTTGCCAGAAGTAATTTTAGTAAAAACTGGACGAGAAATTAGAAAATTGCAGATTGAATGTTTAAATATATATTCTGTTATAAACGAGGATACTGCATAAAGCTAAGATGCGAATTTATAGTAGTAGACATTTTTTGAAACAATTACATTTAACCCTTAGCACTCGACTCTGAGTCACCACTAAAAATTGCTATACCATTATTCAAAATATTGTTTAGATTATTAAGTATGTGTTCATATCTAATTAATTACTAACCATTTAAGTATTGTATGAGGTGTTATATCAATTGCATATCCATAAAATGAAAAAAAATTATAGGTCGACAGAAATGTTTAATTTCCGAGTTAAAATAGCTCCGAGCGAAAAGGGTTAAAGTATAAATTATGACCAGACTACAGATCTTTATGTCTAATAACAATTTTCTCGATAGATTTTCAAAATAGAAATTATTTTCTTTCGTAATATGTTCAATAGGTTGAGAATAATATAGCAGTATTTTAAAATTCTTCTAATGTTTTCACTGTTTTTTTCACCTATTCCTTTTTTGTTCTGAATGCATAAAAATATAAATGCTCCGATTGTGCAACTTGAAATTAGAGTTTTTATTGTTTTGGTGCGTAAAATCGCGCGAGAAATATGACGTTTAGTGGCGCTGTGCTTACAGAGTGAAGAATGTATGCCTTTACATGGGAAAAAGAATGAAGCAAAAGAGAATTGAATATAATAATCATAAAGAAACGAAGAAAGAATGAGAGGAGACTTAGTATTTCTGTATCAAATAGCTCCCGTGCAATGTGTGTACACTCTACAAAGCTAATATGGTAACTAAGACTAACGGAACAACTACGATGTCAACAACGAAGGGCTCGTTCATCGAGGACGGAAAGAAATATGGAAATAGTACACTGTTCTATGAAGATCAAGAGAAAGAGGAGGAACTCACGCTGGAAGACTTAGCTCCTGATGGTGGTTGGGGCTGGATGGTGATGTTCGCCATGATATTAATATTCGTGAGTACCGAACAAGAATCAATTAAATCAATAACCATATAACCATCAATGATAAATAAGCAGCGGATCTTTATGCAATTATGGCTTTTGAAAATTTAAAAAAAATGCTACGATATAAAATACATCAGAATTTAGTACGATTTTCATTTATTTCAGATCTAAAAAGTCTACTACCACGGTAAATAAAATTTTATAAGAAATTTATAAGGAAATTATTTTATAAGGAAAGTTAGATTTAATAAGATTTGATTCGAGTTCCTTAAAATTCGTTCACAAAAATTGCAATTTGAATGAACATCCGCAGTCTAACGATAAAAAAAATCACGACCAAGTACACCTATGAGGCTCTCCTTTAAAAACAAGTAGAAGAAGAAAAAGTAAATTTAAACATTCATTTTTCACTTATCGATAGACAGCGGATCTTTATACAAAATAAAAATTTCTTACCTAAATTACAACAAACTGGAATGAAACAGAAATTTATTTTCTGTCTTAATATGTTCGATAAGTTAAAAATAATGTGACAGTCTTTCTAAATTCTTCCAATGTTCTTACTGTTTTTATTTACACCTACTCATTTCTGTCATAAATGCATAAAATCCGCTGTCTACTTATTAATATCTGAACAGACCTGAAGTTGTTTAAAATTGTAGAATTTACAGTAAGGTTTTGATCTAAGAAAAACCCTCAGCTCCCCGCTATTTCTTGGATCCTGTGGCTCTGCTATTTTTTGAGACCTTAGAATGACCTGGGGAACATAAAAACGGACAGGGCGTGTAACGTGTAAACACGGATCGCGCGACTGCAGACGTACTACAATACCGTCAATTAAACAACTAAATACAGTTCAAAGTATGTCGTGTTTAATGTCATTTTAATCAGAAAAATGCCACAAATAAGTTGGCGAAAGTTCCATAAAGAAATAATGAAAAATAAAGATGTTCTGCAATTGGATTAGTAGTGGTTCACACAAATATGTACGACCCCATTTTTACACCTTACACTGCTTTTTGGCCCCTCGCTGGGTATGCTCCTTCAGTGGACGTGGTATGCGAATGGACTAAGATCGCACAGCTCCGTTCGGCTTAGATCAAGACCTTACTGTGTATCAGAGTTGGGCAAAATGTAATTTCAATTACAATTACAATTACTTGCCAATTACTGTAATTTGAAATTGCTGAAATAAAATTACAATTACATGTAATTGCAATTGGTAATTGCAATTACTTGACGAATCACTTTAATTGTAATTGTGGTCCGCAATTGCAATTACTGGTTGAGCCAAAGTAATTGCAATTACCAATTACAATTACATGTAATCGTAATTTTATTTCTGCTAATTCCAAGTAATTTTAATGCAATTACAAGTAATTGTAATTTTAATGCAATTACAAGTAATTGTAATTTTAATGCAATTACAAGTAATTGTAATTTTAATGCAATTACAAGTAATTGTAATTTTAATGCAATTACAAGTAATTGTAATTTTAATGCAAGTACAAGTAATTGTAATTGGTAGTTGCAATTACTTAACGCTAAAATGGCACTAAAAAAAGGTAATTAGATATCTACTCAATGGAAATGTCTAAAAAGAACAAACAAAAAGCATATGTTAGGAAATATGTATTATTTATTAAATTACAACTCTTAAGAAATAGGTTCACTTGTCACTTACATTCACGATGTAGTTTTCACTAGGAAATATTTATTATTTATTATGCTTTTTGGAGGGCGGAGATAGCGCACCTATGCAATATTTGAATCTTTTTGAATTCGCGGATGGCGGAGGCAGAGCCAATGCTGAACGTGAAAAAGAAACGAAAGCTCAGTTACAAAGTAGTAATTATTTTTCGCATAAATCGATTTCTTGTTCAATGCTTGAAGCCTACCCCGTTATAAAGCAAACATTTTTTCGAACTAATACTGCTCTACCATCCTCAGCTCCAGTTGACAGACTTTTATCGTTTATTTCCATGAAAAACACTCTGAAAGCAAATTGATTATCCGACTCCAAGTTTGAAATGAGGGTTATTTTGAAAAGTAATGGTAATCGTTTTTGTGAAATATCAAATAATTAGCTACAATAAATATTTAATAAATAATAAATATTTCCCAATACATAATGTATTTAATAAATAATAATTTTCTAGTGAAAACTACATTGTCAATGTATGTGACAAGTGAATCTATTTCTTAAGAGTTGTAACTTAATAAATAATAAATATTTCCTAACATATGCTTTTTGTTTGTTCTTTTTAGACATTTCCATTGAGTAGGTATCTAATAAACTTTTTTTAGTGCCATTATTTGCAACTACGAATTACAATTACTTGTAATTGTACATGTAATTGAAGATGTAATTAAATACTCATGTAATTAATTACTGCCCAACTCTGCTGTGTATGCAAAATAACGTGTAACCAGTTTTGCAGTTATACATGAATGGTTGAAGGTCAAATTTAATTTTGATCGTATAAATAGTTTTTGAACATTCAAATCAAGAGTCATCTGGTGTTATAAATTTTGAAAAATGAATAACTGATCAATTTCCAGACATAGTGTAAAACTATTTGGTTTGTTGTGTCATAGGTTACAATATTTGGACCATCTTCATCGTTTGCAATTGTATATGCTGATCTCCTTGACGCGACAGGTCAACCTGGAACTGCCTTGACTGTATTTAATTCAGTTTTTATGATTACGTTCTCCATTGCTGGTATATTTTCCTTATTTTCTTTCTTAAAAACAATTAGTGAAGAGATGTAATGATTAGTCTACTAATAAGTTTTGTTAATAAGTTTATAAGTTATTAGTCTACTAATAAGTTTATAAGTTATTAGTCTACTAATAAGTTTATAAGTTATTAGTCTACTAATAAGTTTATAAGTTATTAGTATTCTAATAAGTTTGTTTATTATTATGATATATTCAGTTACAAGAATTGTAAACATTTCAGATTCGTGTTACGTCGAGCAACGTTTTCTGTTCATTTCTAGATCAATCCTATTTTTAGTATGCAACAATTGCACATTGAAAATTGATTTCAGAGAAATCGTTGCTTCGAAGTTCTTGTCGAGAATTTCGAGGTGAAGTTCGTCTATCTTTTTATTTATCTACAAAGATGAGAAATGCAAAAGTATTTCGTTTATTAACATACATATACATATACTTGTTAGTACAGATGATATAAATATTAGTACAGAAGAATAAATATTAATAGTGATAATAGCAATGCTATTGCTTCAAGTAATAATAATAATAATAACGATAAAATTAAATGTAGTAAATTGTAAATAAATTCGAGAGCTAATTACATCAATTATTGTAATATTATAATTCAAAGTTGCACAATAATGTCTCGCATTTACAATTAGTTTGTCATATCTGCTCCACGTGAGTATGTACATTGACGTTCATAATTATTCGACTAACAGAGATTCTACACTTGACATCATACGATTGTCGACTCTTTTTGTTAAAGTAGAATCACAGTTACTTCTTTTCATGAATCTAACTTTATTGCAATAAAGGACAACATCTCAAGGAAATTAAAAAAGAAATGCTAGGAGATATATATCATTAACATTATCTCGACAAGCACAAGTGTTCTGTACACATTTATGAGCGCCATTTACATGAGAATTTGTAAATAATAATGAGAATAAGTCTTAACAATATCAGTCTAAATCAGCGAATTTAAATGAGAGAATTAGTAAATAGTAATAGTAATAGTAATGAGAGTTAGTTTTTAAAAAGTTAGTCTAAATTAGCAAAAGTGAATGAGAATTTCTAAATAATAATGAGAAATAGTTTTTAAGAAATTAGTCTAAATTAGTAAAGTCAAATGAAAATTAGTAAATAATAATGAGAATTATTTATTTAAAAATTAGTCTAAATTAGTGAATTCAAATGTGAATTAAAGAAGTCATAATGAGAACTAGTGTAAACAAAATTAATCTAAATTAGTGAATTTAAATGAGAATTAGTATATAAATAATGATCTAAGCAAGTGAGATATAATATCATAATCTAGTCCGTGATCTTGCTATACGAAATGTCACCATTTTACGGATAAATAACATTCTTCTTCTCGAAAATTTAAAATTGTTCAAATAACTGTTACTTTTGGTGTATGCATGCAAAAGTACATAGTTCTACTTTAGACAACAACCATAAATGTATATAAATTTCTTTGTGCTTGTCCTAGGAGACAACTATGATAACGATAACGCGTCATTAAGTAATTTCGTTTCACTAAAAGTTTGTGAGTAGGCAAACTTACGCGCATCGCATTCAAGAGCTGATATCACGCGTCTAATAATAATAATAATAATCGTACACTTTGCACTTAATTTCATTTAAGGATAGTCGAATGGTGACTCCGAGACGCCACTAAAAATTGAGTATTTATTCAAAATATTGTTTACATTATTAATACACTGCGGATGTTTATGCACTTTCCAATTTTCCTAGACAAATTTTAAGGAAGTAGGATGCAATGAAATCCTACTTTTAATGGGAACAGTCTTTGTAGATCCGAAACAAATCAAAATTGTACAAAATTCTATCGAACTTTTATATCCTAGCCTTTTTTGAACATTTTCATAAACCATAAACACATATAGATCCGCAGTCTAATTATTGTATTAAATATGTTAGTATCGAATCAATTACTAAACATTGAAGTATTATATGAGTATTAAGTTTTATATGATATATACAATTTTTTAAATAATGGGGAATGGAAATATTCTAGGTCGGAATAAATGTTTAATTTTCGAGTTAAACTATCTCCGAGAGCAGTGAATTAATACTTCCAATAATAATTCGGCGAAATCGAAGAAAGTATGAATCAAATATCACCGAATGTTGTAGTTTTGGATTTCTCATTTTTGCAAAGTTGTACGTTTTCTTATATTACTTTAAAATTTATGTAATTCTACAACGACCAGTATTACGGATTTTAATTACACTGTAATCAGGCCTAATACAAACTATGCCACCCATACTGTTAACAATGCATTTCATACGAGCCGTACTATGCCTAAATTTTATTTTTTACCATATAGCACTATCAAGCAGTATATTTATACCGAGTGTCCCAAAACTGTTGTACTTCCTTGGAAAGGGACGTTCTTAACATCATTTGGAGTAACTTTTTCCTTTGCGAAAATGTTCTCCGCGGCTTCGTTCAGGAGTTATTAATCAAACAAACTCAGACCAATTATAGCGCAACTACAGCTGAGCGTGGCGTTGGCATTGGCATAGCAGGAATCCGCCTACAGTAGCCGCACTCTGATTGGTCCGAGTTCTTCATTAATAACTCCTGAACGAAGCCGCAGAAAATATTTTCGCAAAGGAAAAAGTTACTTCATATGACCTCAAGTATCGCTCCTTTCAAGAAAGTACAAGATTTTTTAGTAAACTTGGCGAAGCGTTGCTCTCTCTCTCTCTCTCTCTTTCTCTCTCTCTCTCTCTCTCTCTCTCTCTCTCTCTCTCTCTCTCTCTCTCTCTCTCTCTCTCTCTCTCAAATTTTGATGAAATTTAACCCTTTGCACTCGGAGCTATTTTAACTCGAAAATTAAACAGTTTTTCCGACCCAGAGTAATTCCATTCTATATGATATATTATCATTTTATACCTCATACAATACTTAAATGCTTAGTCATTGGTTAGATCCCAATATATTGTATTTAATAATGTAAACAATATTTTAAATAATGGTAAAGTAACTATTAGCGGTGACTCTGAGTCACCACTTAAGTGCTAAGGGTGAAATATGTTGTCAAAGTCACCATACTGAACAACTTTTTCCTTTGGAAGTATATGGCGGTCTCTTTTAGTTTCTGAGATATTCGCAAACACATCTATCAGACTCACTATAGTGTTCCGATATGATGCATCTTTTCTCACGCATGCGCCTTCAAAACAGTAATGTATCTATATTAGGATGATGAGGTAGCAGAGCCCTGAGGCAGTTATTTAGCGGAAATGTACCGAAACAATCTGTACCGAACAAAAAGACGCTGGGACGTGTCCTACGAGTTACAAAATATACACAAATACACATGTTAAACATTAATTTTTCAAAGTCAAATCATAATATTTTTTTAAAATTCTGTGGGGTGCTCAAGGTATCCCATTTTATCGGGAATCTAACTTTACTGAGACTCAAATCGTTGCGCATGCGCGAGAAAAGATGCACCATATCGGAACACTGACTCACTATTGCGAATTCTGCCCAGTGCTAGTATATTGCACGGGTTCCACGCGAATGCGCGACCAAATCCACGAACGTATCTACGTCCTAAGTTTGTGGGTAAAGTAGTGGGGAACTAACTGGAAAAGTTCAAAACTTTATACAGGGTGTCCCACCCGATTTCGACATCTTGATTTTCTCGCTATTGTTACTCGTAGCAAAAAATGTTTCAGCAGAGGCTTGAATGGTATCGAGTGGAGCATATTTTGATATTATTAGTTTTTTAGTGAGTGGACGCTTAAAGGTCAACTATGTTTTTTTTAATGGAATAAGGTATTTTTTAATACATCAGTCGATGCAGCTGGACATTCGTTATAAAAATGTACTAACCTATGATTGTCGAAAAGTTAATGGTTCAGGAGATATTTCAATTTAAATAACGCTAAAATGCCATTACTGTCGTACTAAGACAGTAGTGTTTACTTACTTGTGTAACATCTTAGTACGACAGTAATGGTATTTTAGAGTTATTTAAATTGAAATATCTCCTGAACTAGTAACTTTTCGACATACATAGGTTAGTACTTTTTTATAACGAATGTCCAGCTGCATCAACTGATGTATTAAAAAATACCTCATTCCATTTAAAAAAACAAAGTTGACCTTTATGACCTTTACACGTCCACTCACGAACAAAATTATAACATCAAAATATGCTCCACTCGATACCATTCAAGCCTCTGCTGAAACATTTTTGGCTACGATTAACAATAGCGAGAAAATCAAGATGTCGAAATCGGGTGAGACACCCTGTATATTATATGTGCATACATATTAAATTTGAATACAATACACACATATTCTACGTTCATATTTCACAATCAAATCTTAACAAATTTTGCGAAATTAGGCGGGGTGATCAAGGAACCCCAATTTAGCCACACTTTTACGTTACTGACGCTACAAAATTGTCGCACCTGCGTGTGAAACTCGTCTAATATCAGCACTGATTCTGCCTATTTTGAATGACAGAATTTGTTCTTTGGGCAAAGCCCTTTCCCCTGCACCCCCTCTCCGAAACACCTAACGCGAACTCACTCTGAAAATTAGTTTAATGACAACAAAGTACAAGAAAGTAACTCGAGCTTTTAGCCATCGTAGATGGTTAGGTTGATAGTGTTGATAATTTTTCGATTTAAATTTAAGAGGATAGATACGGCGTAATTTGCATTATTCGAAAGCATACAACTGCGCATGTAGCTACTTTCATAAAGCTGAGACAGCTACATTCTGCCGGATAATTCAAATTACGCCTCGTAAACGGAAAACGAAGACTTTTGAGGACAATTGCGGCCGAGATTCATCTTTTATCTAGCGCTTCTGACTACTGAAAAACCCCATCTTTGCATTATCGCACCCTTGCATTCCTGGAAACGAGTCTACTCTCTCAAAATGAATTTCAGGCTGCTCTTTACCTTGTGTAGCCCGAAATTTTTGCCTTTCTCTTGTAACTTTTTGTCTTTTCCCTATGTTATCCAGTAGATTTGGACGAAAAGATGTGAGAAATCCAAGTTTCGATCCTGGAAGATCAATGGTTTAAAATTTACAAGTGTTTAAAGTTGAGCAATTTCAAGCACGCGGTAATGCCGATAGCTAATCAGTTGGTTGGTGGTTAGGTCGGCTATTTCTCCTGCTACGGGCTCAGTGTCTACTGTCGGGGTCATGGGGCAACCACTAATGGCAACGATTTCCTCTTTATCCAGGGAATCGGTGAACTGTTGGGAGCCCAAGTTGGCCGTCCCGCCTCATAAGGGTTCCCGCCGGCTCTATCTCCTCTGTTTGGGGGATAGAGTAGGAAGGGTCAGCGTCAGCGAACAAATGGTACTACTGAGGAAACTGGGCATGGACCCTACCAAAAAACGGAATCAAAAACCCTAAACGGCACATCAATTAGAAACCTTTAAAGGAAAGGCTGGGTGGACGGAGCCAATAGCTGATCACCGATCAGAACTGAGGATGGTGGTCACGTCCGAACAATCAGCCATATTTTCTAGGATGTGTCAAGCCCACCCAAGAAGGAAGCTCCCGATGAACCTGATATCAATATCTCTCAGGAGACAGATTTCGGTGAAGTTGGTGAACCCTTCCTTCTCAACCCTATCGCGAAGTAGGTCGGCAGGTGAAAACCGAATGGAATTGATATCTCGGCCCAGCCGAGATTTCGATGAAGTCGGATTGGATCCGAAGTAGCAGTAACTTCTTCCCAATGGTCAAATAATACGCGGTCCTTTGCATTTGTACTCCCAATAGACTCATAGCACAGGCGGAGGGACTAGCCCTAGGTGAGGGTGTGGGCAGGTTTCTGGACTATCCGGAAACAGAATAGGGACAGGCTTCAAACACTTGACACATTCGACATGAAAATATGGTGAAGTGGGGGGAGTCTGAAAGGGCAGGCGAGACACTCTGCAGGTCTGAAGGTGAGGGGGCCCGACGTTCATACCGAACCGTAAAACAGCTCAAAAACTGACAAAAATTAGGTAGCATGGCCCGTCTCATCAATGATGATCGATCCGTCTAGTAAGTCGACGACTCTAAATAAAATAGAGGGGACGGCTGAAAAACGTGGATAACTGCAACCCGCAAAAGGGCCGAGTGCCGGCAGCGCCAATTGTGATACTGGTGATGAAAGATCCGGTGTGCCCTAAAGAAGCGAGGGGCGGCCGACGCGCCCCTCCCCGGCAATAACACGACTACTACTACTACTACTAGGTCGGGTATAGGTAGTGGGCGAAGAAGGCCGGCTTGGAAATGTAATTGAACAACATCAGCACGTACTTGTGGTGCCATCTAGCGGTTCCGCTCGGTAAACGTAGCTAACCTGTCAAAAACACTAGAGATCGCTCAACTTTAAAAACTTATAACTTTTGACCCATTGATTCTCCAGGATCGAAACTTGGATTTCTCAGATCTTCTCGTCCAACTCTACTGGATAACATAGGAAAAAAGCAAAAATTTCAGGTTACGCAGGGGAAAATTGACCCGAATTTTAGAGTGAGTTTGAGATAAGTTTCCCGTGAAGTCTGCCGTCAAGAGTAGACTTGGTCATTGAAAATATGTGAACATATAAACTACACTGTAGCTACAAGCATTGCGCGACAGCGTGCGAGAGTTGTTTGCGTTCTGTTTTCTTTGAAAACAAGGTCAAAAGTTATTACATGCCCTCGCGGGATTCTCATGTCGCGTGTGCAGCAACTTTAAGAAACTACTTTTGCGAATATCTTGTAAACTAAAGCCATATACTTCCAAATGAAAAAGTTGTTCGGAATTGCGATCTTGACAACATATTTGACGCTCATCAAAATCCGGGAGGGTGTAACGTTTCGACAAGTTTACCGATTTTTGGGACATCGCGTATATGAACTGTCTTATTAGAAGCAATACTGCAAGAGTCAATGAGTTTCTCAAATTATCCCTTTGCACTTCGAATTATTTTTCAAGTTTATTGTCAACAACTCCCGACTATTTCGAGTGTGTTATTTGGATAGTTCCTTGACTGCTGCTTATTTTAAACTATTTTGTTTACTAATTATATTAAATACTAGGGTGCTCCGCCCCCTGTTCGCTTCGCTCACCACCCCCCGCGGCGCCGCCAACCTCTCACCCGCTCTCCCTCTCCCTCTATGAAAAATACACACTGTCACTCACTTTATACAGGGTATTTCGTCTAAAACAGGATACCTAAATACCTCTTCAGGTTATTGTGATGCAAGAAATATTTATTACGTAATGTGCATGGTGTCAATGGACCAAATATTTGGCACGATTATTTTTTTTTGGAGTTATCAAGGTCATCGATGTTTTTTGATAGATAAGAACATTTTTTTTATTGCATGGGGTAACTGATCGAAAAATACATTCAGATATGTATAATAACATGACCTTGACCTTGATCTGAATGTAAAACTTTAATTTTCGAAGATCAAGGTCATTTCAAGGTCAATGCTATTATAAATATCTGAATGTATTTTTCGATCAGTTACACGATGCAATAAAAAAATGTAGGTATGTATCAAAAAACATCGATGACCTTGATAACTCGGAAGGAAATGACCTTCGGAAAAAAATATTCTTGCCAGATATTTGGTCCATTGACACCATGCACATTACGTAACAAATATTTTTTGCATAACAATAACCTGAAGTGATATTTAGGTGTCCTGTTTTAAACGGACTTCCCTGTATATAGTTTACTAGCGTGAATTATCATTTTTGGTTTATCACCATATCGTAGACATAGACGAAATTTACAATTAAACATACGCTAATTGTAAGTTATCAAGTTGTTTTGTCGTTACTGAACATTCAAGAAATTTTATGTCTCCTGACACGATCAAGACGCATTCAAATATGACACATAGTCTGACGCATATATTTTCAGCTGTCAGAGGCTGGGAAGATCGACACGATAAGAGACGACACTAATTCAGAAATAGTTATTAATGTAAATGTCTCACAGCTCCGTGGGCGCCAGATAAGAGTGGCGCGAGATTTTTGTCTTGGTTCGAGTGTTACATTTATAAAAAATTTGATTTGAGGATCACACTGTGACATAGCAAAAAATTATATGGCGTAATTGCTTACCGCACATGACATTTTCATAATGTTTACACTAGATACCACGAAGTGGGAAGACATTCATTTGGAATACGTGCACACGTGAATACTAATTCATTCAGTGAACGAGAATATTATGAATTTTGTTAGGCCTCGTACAGACTAGAACATTTCGACGAACCGCGCATTTCGACGAACATTTCGACAATCATTTCGAAGTTGGCCATTCTATTGTTGGTTGAAATTTTTTGTATATTTTTAATTGAAATTTTGTATATTAGATTTTCTACATCGATTACGATTATCCCTCTGCATTCCATACAAAATAAACAATATAGGTTCTGCACTCCAAATTCACCCTTTTGCAAATCAATATCACCGTTTTGTAAATCAATTTCACCTTTTTGTAAATCAAATTGACACTTTTGCAAATCAATTTCACCCTTTTTGCAAATTAAATTCGACCTTATTTATTCATTTAGATTAAATTATATATTTATTTAGACGCACGCGAACAGTGTCATTACTGCGAGGGAAACGTAAGACTCAATACTCAATACGCTTCAATAAATACATATGTACAGTAGAGACTCCCGTATCCGAACTACTAGGAAGATAAAGTGGCCGGATAGTGGAATTTTTGGATAATAGAACAATTATTTTCTTTTGCATTAAACTCCATTCATTCAAGTAGAAATAAACAAAATTGACAGTTTTTTTCAACATCTAAGGGTCCCATATCTTTTTAGCCGCTAAGTCACATAAATTTTGTATTCTCAGCGTCTGCGTAGAACTACATTCCCGTTGTGCTTAAATGGGTTTCCCTTTAATCTATCGATGAACTCTAGAGCTTTTTCACGTGACATGGGTCGAGATATGGTATGCCTTTGTCTCTTTGTTGACGAAATCATTGGATGGCAGCATCGTTTATTTGTTGGATTCGTTAAGCTTTTCCTGCCGGTACATAATAGTAAAAACTCTAATTGTGTCAAATATAGAGTATTTTATATTTATCATCTTTAAGCACCTACCACCAACAGTGACATGTCTTAAAAATCGATTACTTGTATCGAATTTTCAAATAAAACACTTTACATCAATAATAAAAATACACGAGACAGTGACTTTGATCAAGTACAATAAATAGACCGCGGGTTTTATGCAATTTGAAGCAGTGGGCAAATGGAAAGAATTTAAGAATATCAATGCATTAGTTTTTGTCTATTATAATTATTAAGAGGCAGACTCTCGTTTCCAAGATTGCCAGGGTGCGGGATGCACCTTCTCATTTCTCGATAATGCAAATATGTATGGAGTTTTTCAGTAGTCAAAAGCGCTAGATAAAAGATCAGTCAAGACCGCAATCACCCCCAAAAGTCCTATTTCTACGTTCACGAGGCGGAATTTGCGTTATTTGGCAGAATAATTTGCATTATTTGGAACCATAAAGCTGCGCATATAGTTATTTTGCAGCCGCATAATACGAATTACGACTAATAAACGTAAGAAGTAGGACTTTTTAGGGCGATTGCTGCCTAGATTGATATTTTATCTAGCGCTTTTGACTCGTAAAAAATCCCATCTTTGTTCTATCGAGAAAGGAGAACGCGCATCCTGCACCTTTGCAATTCTGGAAACCTTAATTCTGCAGCCTTAACGCTCATTTTTTTCTCGGTTGTTAATTAAGATATTAACACATTACCGACCGGTAATTATTGCATAATTTGAAAAATCTATGGTACATGGCTAAACACTTTTTAATGGAACCTCTAATAGCAACAGCAATTTTAATTGTAAGCTAACAAGTCACCCACAATAACGTCATCTAATAGTTTCATTTAAGATTGCAATGTAAAAGAAAATTTCTATGCTTTCTTTGGGTGCAGCACAATTCTTGAGAATTCTATTAATAGGCGGGTAAAGGTGGGTAAAGTGTTAAGATGAAAAAAAACGAAAATACTCGAACTTACATCTTGCATTTTCAACATTTTTTTCACAACTGTGAGTACATTATGAAGGGTAGAAAAAATGTTTATTTTCTTAGGGATGGGGTTTGCAAGGAACTCTGAGTGACATCTACCAAAAAATTCAAGAACATTGTTCTGTTTCCTACCTTAGGGTGCGCGTACAGTGCATCCGACGACCGACAGACTTGCTGACGACAGAGGCTTCGGTCCGGCATTTCAAATGTGTGGGTAGACCCGTCTGTGAGACCCTTCATGTTTCGTCCTGCATCAACCGACAGGACGGCCCTCGCGCGATATATTTCGGT